>JAXIVJ010016437.1:5000-28837 GCA_036785665.1 Chirona hameri | reverse complement strand
TATTTCCATGCAACTCCCATAGGCGTAATATTAAAATCAGAAAATATTGGGGGGACAGGTCCCCCCCCCCCCCTGTGGCGGAGCCCCTGACCTCTGGAGCCTAAACTATTGACCTGAGCTGAAATTTGAGGACACCGATGGTAATTGCATTTTTCAAGAGCTTTCGATTTATTTTCCGTTTGTTCCTAGCTATTATAGTTCCTGAGATATTTTGGGGTTTCTGGAGCAAAGTCCTATAATGAGATTGGGAACAGGTGGTGGGTTTTTCCGCATACAAAATTCTGCGTATTTTTTATATTTTTATGTATGCTTTTCACACACATCTTAGACCTCCTTCTGTTTTAAATCTACCTCTTAACTTGTCATATTTGTTTAAAAGACATTCTTGATTTTGTGTGTGACGTCACGGCCATAGCTATTTGTGACGGCGCTTTTGGCGCATAAGCGATTGTGACGCATATGTAATTTCACGTGTTGGCCATTTGAAAACGGTGAGAGTTATTATATATCGGGAAGCAGAATAAATTTGAATGAATTTCGGTAAATATGTAAAATACTTAACACTCTGGGAGGGTTAGGAAGACCTGTTTGGTTCAAAATTGCAACAACAACAAAAATACTTTACGAACTCCCAGAAGACAGTTCGTCTGCGTTTCGGCGTTCCTCGTGTTCTTTCAGTTATATTTAAAACATGTCCAAAGCAAGTCATATGTAAAGCAGGTGCTCACCTCTCCATCTTCTTCCATCTGAATTCTGCAGATACAAACAGGTAATTACATCCGAAGTTCGCAAGAGGTGAGCAACAGCCGACGCCCCAATGTTAGGTAGGTTTTGAGAGGTTGCCTTTTCGAACCTGGGTTCTAAACTCTTACGTTTTGGAATTTTTGTCATATTAAGACCTTGAAGGTATCATAGGCTAAATTTCAACTCGCTAACTCTCCATAATTGATTGCATAAGACAAAACACTTCGAACCAAATCACTTGTTAGTCGCTCCGATCCGGATTCCTACAGCTCCATTGGAAATGCACATTTTGCAACTCGTGCTGCACGCTCGTGCGGTTATTTCTTGAAACAACTCGGACTCTGAACTTTTACGCTAGGAACTTTTGACTCTAAACTCTAAAGGTACGATAAGCTACAACTCTAAACAAATTGGCTGCGGAAGACATATACTACTTTTTAAAAAAAACGAATCACTACTGAAACGCTCCTATTCAGGTTCGCGCATGTATTAATTCTCGAGCACATTCACCAAGGTTCATATAGATAAGGTTGGGCGATTAGTCATGTGATCAAAATGGGCACCAAAGTAGGGGATCTAAACCCAAGAAGAACATCTCAAGGAGTCAAGGCTCGTTTCCCAGCAAGTAGCACACCTATGCACACTACATGCCCGTAACTGAAATGAAATACATTATTTGATAAATTCACCATTTCAGGTCTAAGTAAATATTTTAAAATACATAGCTGATTGTATTTATATAAAATGAAGAAGACTTATCAAACAGCATGTCATATGAAAATACAATATTGCATTCTTGAAATATTTGAATTGTTTACTTGCGCCAGTGTTGTCACAGCTAGAGGTGAGGCTCCCAGCTTCCCATAAAGAAAGCCGCAAAAATAATATATAATAGGCATAATATATATATATATATATATATATATATATATATATATATATATATATATATATATATATATATATATATATATATATATATATATATATATATATATATATATATATATATATATATATATATATATATATATTATATATATATATATATATATATATATATATATATATATATATATATATATATATATATATATATATATATATATATATATATATATATATATATATATATATATATATATATATATATATATATATATATATATATATATATATATATATATATATATATATATATATATATATATATATATATATATATATATATATATATATATATATATATATATATATATATATATATATATATATATATATATATATATATATATATATATATATATATATATATATATATATATATATATATATATATATATATATATATATATATATATATATATATATATATATATATATATTATATATATATATATATATATATATATATATATATATATATATATATATATATATATATATATATATATATATATATATATATATATATATATATATATATATATATATATATATATATATATATATATATATATATATATATATATATATATATATATATATATATATATATATATATATATATATATATATATATATATATATATATATATATATATATATATATATATATATATATATATATATACATATATATATATATATATATATATATATATATATATATATATATATATATATATATATATATATATATATATATATATATATATATATATATATATATATATATATATATATATATATATATATATATATATATATATATATATATATATATATATATATATATATATATATATATATATATATATATATATATATATATATATATATATATATATATATATATATATATATATATATATATATATACATATATATATATATATATATATATATATATATATATATATATATATATATATATATATATATATATATATATATATATATAAAATTTTGGACTCATAGAAAGCTCATCTTATTCTTCTTAGCGTGAAATAGAACGAATTTGGAATCCCAGCATGACAATAATGAAAATATACTTAGCTGCGCGACCATAAACATTCGTCGTAGCCGTTGCGTGTTAACCCTCGGCCGGGTAGGGCAAAATCACTACGTGTCCGGGTAGGGGGTACGACCCTCCCCCCCTTAAAGTTTCGCCCCTAATTGAGCTAGAGCTTCGATTCAAAAACGAGCGTGTTGCTGGTGACGAGAGAAAACCGCTGATATCCAATTTTAAGGTATTGGGTCATTAGGTGACCTCTGAGGTCATGCCAATGACCAAAAAGACCTCAAAATTGGAAATGCGTATACATTTAATTTTATCGAGCTAAAATCATGAACGAGCATATCGTAATGCTTAGTGGGTGCCAAATTTGAACTCAGCGTCACAAAATGTCCTAAAACTGCCAAATTCCAAAAAGGTCATGTCAGGTCATCTGAGGTCAGTGACCTCGGTTGATATGTGGAAGCGCATGATCCCAGTGGAACATATAATTATTTAAAACGGGTCCCAAATTTGAAATCCGCGTCACAAGATTTCCTAGAAACCGCCAGAAGCCGCAAAAAGTCATCTGACGTCATGGGAGGTCAATGACCTCGGTTGACCTCTGAAAAGGTCAATCGAAATCACAATCCCAGTGGAAACCACAACTGTCACCTGGAAACACCTGTGCATATGCTCCTCAGCAACAAACACTCGGAAACTGCACAAGTTACAATCAGCGATACTGCGGGACGCCAGTTGCGCCTGACATGACCTTTAGAAACAGGTCATAGGTCACGGGTCATGTGGGTTAGAAATTCAAAATTTTAGAGTATGTGTCAAATTGTTCAAAAGTACGGTACTGAAAGTTCCATCGCAAGCGGTTGGAAACTACGCGAGTTATTTTTGAAAAACCGAGGGGGTGGCATCCCCCCTACCCGGGCGAGGGTTAAACTAAAAGAAGAAAACATTGTTGTAAACATCCCAGGCCGAAATGCAGTCACGTGATTTCCCACACCTGGCATTTGCCATATACAAATTGTTGTTACCGCCGCGCAGAAGATATCGCATCATTGTCATTTTTTGTCATTATTTTCACTGGTAGTGACGTCACAACAACAAAGACTATGAGCTTAATTGTTACAGTTTGTATTCATTTTTATAACATTTTGAATTTATATTCATTTCTGTTTAAATTTACATAACGAAAAATTATCCTTGTTTTTATGAACCCAAAATATTGGTACCTTACAAAATTGTCTCCAACCCCATATACAAAAGTGACCTTTGATGACTTCTGGCGACCTCAATATTGACCTGAGCCAAAAATGTCATAAGTAACCTCGAATTTCCTTGTCGAGAGCTTTCGAACATTTGTTTTTGTTCTGTGGCTTTCTGGCCCTTTTGGTTTTTGAGTTAGTAGGGGTCATTTTGACCACGACCAGGGTGAAGTTGTCTCAGAGGCCCACCGGGGCGTGGGCAAACGCCTTCGTTATGTTATTCTCATATCACAAAAACTTCGTAATCGTGTATTAAGTTCTCAAAGATGTTTTTCAGCCCCATGGTCGGCCCTGTTCTGTCACCCACCAAACCCTCGCTAAGAGCTGCTGCTCGCTGGCTGACTAAAACTACCGCGGCACAACTAAACAGAGAAACCCTGGGTACAGGGCTGTCGTGTGGTGAATTATTTCGCGCTCAGCCAGGCATTTCACTAGAAGCCTTTCATCGTGATATCTTATGAGCGCTACTTTCAGCCGCTTTTAGGCGAAGCAGGTCAGTATAATGTCGGTGCAATCAGTACACGTTGAAGAACACGTCAAAATGATGATTCAGCAGCGCTATAAATCGACATCTCGGCCGAGCGAGCTCTCCGAATCTATCAGTCTACGTGACTTCCGAGCACGCAAGCTCTCATGGAACGACTAGACTACAATAGGCTTTGTCATTTCACCACATGCATTCGTTACTGAGTGGCTGAGGCGACAACTGACAACCAACTGACCTTCTGCGATCCTGTCGCTCACAGAGGATATGCGTTCATAACTTCCCCGCACATTGCCTACATCCGCGAGGAGACTGACACCCAAGGTCTGTCGAACAAGGTCGAGCAAAACCTTCACCACCTTGATACACAGACCCCACTATCCAACACACATGATGTCACGCGCAGGGTTAACCCGCCATTGACTGGGGGGCGTTTAACGCCCCCCCCCCCCCTGATGAATTTGTGTATTAGCTCAGAACCCAATAGCGCCATCAACGTGCAACTTCGGGTACCTTCTTCTAAATCACGTTTACGTCTTCTGTGAGAAAAAAATAAGAAATTTCATCGACTTGTTTTTAGTTATAGCAAATTTATTGACGTCACCACACACGAGTTTTAACCAAAATCAGCTAAAATGTAACAGACCGTACAAATGCCATATTTTAAGAAAAATCAAATCAAAAATCGTCAAAAGCTATCAAAGGCAAGGGTTACATGGCTATCTCGCATTTGGGAAACTTTTGGTTTTTGGCCCAAAAAAATTAAAAAAAACTTCTTTTTTGGGGGGGAAATGCTCACAAAATAAATTGTTCAAAGATATTAAAAAATCCGGAATATAGGTCAGAGAACCACATATGGGAAACTACCATACTAAAGTTCAGAATGATATCACCATTTTTGACTGACTTATGGCATATAAAGTATTGGTAACTCATGACGTCATATTTACAAATTGCGTTTTTTGGCTTTTATTGACCAGATACAGACAAATAAATGGCACCACTGCATTTCGGAGACAAAACTGATCTAGACATATACCTTTTGTATTTAGATTTATCAATTAAAAATGTGTACCTTCATTGACCTGAATTTGACCTGAACTTGACATTAACTTCACGTAAATGAAGTCAGGTGGTAAAACAACTATAACTATCGAATTATACGTGGAAAATAATTCATAAAACATGTGTTACATGACTTCCGTAAATATTTTGAGCATAGTCACCTTTTGTGACCTGACCTTGACCTTGACCAATAATCTCACTTTAGCTCATGCGGAATGTGTATCTTACCTTTGGCAGCCCTTTGGATGATTATGGTTGTAATCGAAGGCTTTGGATGGAAAGTATGATCATAAACTCAAATACGGCGATTTTGACATTTGATCTGACCGTGACCTGATATTTGACCTCACTTTGTAATTTTTGAGCATGATTTAGATTCGTCTCATTGAGAGCTTTTGAATGCTGCCTTGCGCGTCTCGCTACAATCATTGGTTCGGAAGATAACCAGGGGGCGTTTAACGCCCCCCCCCCCCCCCCCCCCCAGTCAATGGCGTTCTTCTGAGACCCCAGTCAATCCCGGGTTAAGCGACAGCCAATGGCGTAACACCGTCAGGCCTGGAATCAGACGGTGGACCAATCAAGAGCCTAGCGCTATAGGCTGCAGAATGAGCTGCGGTGCGGCAGCCGGTGCCTGCGGCGGTGGTCATGTGACCCGGTACGGGACCGCCGACCCCACGTTGCCTCACGGGACAGCATTCCGCAGGGGCGGTATGCTGTCGCTCCGGACTGGTATGCCGTGACCCCTGGCCGGTATGCTGTGCCGCCGGACTGGTATGCTGTGTCGGTATGCTGTGTCGGTATGCTGTGTCGGTATGCTGTGTCGGTATGCTGTACCGCCGGGCTGGTATGCTGTGTTGGTATGCTGTACCGCCGGACTGGTATGCTGTGTTGGTATGCTGTGTCGGTATGCTGTATCGGTATGCTGTGCCGCCGGACTGGTATACTGTGTCGGTATGCTGTATCGGTATGCTGTGCCGCCGGACTGGTATACTGTGTCGGTATGTTGTACCGCCGGACTGGTATACTGTGTCGGTATGCTGTGTCGCCGGACTGGTATGCTGTGTTGGTATGCTGTGTCGGTATGTTGTGCCGCCGGACTGGTATGCTGTGTCGGTATACTGTGTTGGTATGCTGTGTCGGTATGCTGTGTCGGTATGCTGTGTTGGTATGTTGTACCGCCGGACTGGTATACTGTGTCGGTATGCTGTGCCGCCGGACTGGTATGCTGTGTCGGTATGCTGTGTCGGTATGCTGTGTCGGTATGCTGTGTTGGTATGCTGTACCGCCGGACTGGTATACTGTGTCGGTATGCTGTGCCGCCGGACTGGTATGCTGTGTCGGTATGCTGTGTCGGTATGCTGTGTTGGTATGTTGTACCGCCGGACTGGTATACTGTGTCGGTATGCTGTGCCGCCGGACTGGTATGCTGTGTCGGTATGCTGTGTCGGTATGCTGTGTCGGTATGCTGTGTTGGTATGCTGTACCGCCGGACTGGTATACTGTGCTGGTATGCTGTGCCACCGGGCTGGTATGTTGTGTCGGTATGCTGTGTCGGTATGCTGTGCCGCCGGACTGGTATGCTGTGTCGGTATGCTGTGTCGGTATGCTGTGTCGGTATGCTGTGTCGGTATGCTGTGCCGCCGGACTGGTATGCTGTGTCGGTATGTTGTGTCGGTATCCTGTGTCGGTATGCTGTACCGCCAGGCTGGTATGCTGTGTCGGTATGCTGTGTTGGTATGCTGTGTCGGTATGCTGTGTCGGTATGTTGTGCCGCCGGACTGGTATGCTGTGTCAGTATGCTGTGTCGGTATGCTGTGTCGGTATGCTGTGTCGGTATGCTGTACCGCCGGACTGGTATACTGTGCTGGTATGCTGTGCCGCCGGGCTGGTATGCTGTGACGGTATGCTGTGTCCGTATGCTGTGTGTGTCGGTATGCTGTGTCGGTATGCTGTGTCGGTATGCTGTGTCGGTATGCTGTGTCGGTATGCTGTGTCGGTATGTTGTGTCGGTATGCTGTACCGCCGGACTGGTATGCTGTGTCGGTATGCTGTGCGCCGGGC
This sequence comes from Chirona hameri, assembly GCA_036785665.1. Taxonomy (NCBI): domain Eukaryota; kingdom Metazoa; phylum Arthropoda; class Thecostraca; order Balanomorpha; family Balanidae; genus Chirona; species Chirona hameri. The sequence continues at coordinate 21,207 of JAXIVJ010016437.1, read as the reverse complement.
TGGTATGCTGTGTCGGTATGCTGTGCCGCCGGGCTGGTATGCTGTGTCGGTATGTTGTACCGCCGGACTGGTATACTGTGTCGGTATGCTGTGCCGCCGGACTGGTATGCTGTGTTGGTATGCTGTGTCGGTATGCTGTACCGCCGGGCTGGTATGCTGTGTCGGTGTGCTGTGCCGCCGGGCTGGTATGCTGTGTTGGTATGCTGTGTCGGTATGTTGTGTCGGTATGCTGTGCCACCGGGCTGGTATACTGTGTTGGTATGCTGTGTCGGTATGCTGTGTCGGTATGCTGTGCCACCGGGCTGGTATACTGTGTTGGTATGCTGTGTCGGTATGCTGTGTCGGTATGCTGTGCCGCCGGGCTGGTATACTGTGTCGGTATGCTGTGTCGGTATGCTGTGTCGGTATGCTGTATCGGTGTGCTGTGTTGGTATGCTGTGCCGCCGGACTGGTATGCTGTGTCGGTATGCTGTGCCGCCGGGCTGGTATGCTGTGTTGGTATGCTGTGTCGGTATGCCGTGTCGGTATGCTGTGCCGCCGGTCTGGTATCCTGTGTCGGTATGCTGTGCCGCCGGGCTGGTATGCTGTGTCGGTATGCTGTGCCGCCGGGCTGGTATTCTGTGTTGGTATGCTGTGTCGGTATGCTGTGTCGGTATGCTGTGCCGCCGGACTGGTATGCTGTGTCGGTATGCTGTGTCGGTATGCTGTGCCGCCGGGCTGGTATGCTGTGTCGGTATGCTGTGCCGCCGGGCTGGTATGCTGTGTCGGTATGCTGTGTCGGTAAGCTGTGTTGGTATGCTGTGTCGGTATGCTGTGCCGCCGGGCTGGTATACTGTGTCGGTATGCTGTGCCGCCGGACTGGTATGCTGTGTTGGTATGCTGTGCCGCCGGACTGGTATGCTGTGTTGGTATGCTGTGTCGGTATGCTGTGCCGCCGGACTGGTATGCTGTGTTGGTATGCTGTGCCGCCGGACTGGTATGCTGTGTCGGTATACTGTGTTGGTATGCTGTGCCGCCGGGCTGGTATGCTGTGTCGGTATGCTGTGTCGGTATGCTGTGTCGGTATGCTGTGTCGGCATGATGTGTCGGTATGCTGTGCCGCCGGGCTGGTATGCTGTGTCGGTATGCTGTGTCGGTATGCTGTGTCGGTATGCTGTGTTGGTATGCTGTGTCGGTATGCTGTGCCGCCGGACTGGTATGCTGTGTCGGTATGCTGTGTCGCCGGACTGGTATGCTGTGTCGGTATGCTGTGTTGGTATGCTGTGCCGCCGGGCTGGTATGCTGTGTCGGTATGCTGTGTCGGTATGCTGTGTCGGTATGCTGTGTTGGTATGCTGTGTCGGTATGCTGTGTCGGTATGCTGTACCGCCGGACTGGTATGCTGTGACGGTATGCTGTGTCGGTATGCTGTGTCGGTATGCTGTGTCGGTATGCTGTGTTGGTATGCTGTGTCGGTATGCTGTGTTGGTATGCTGTGTCGGTATGCTGTGTCGGTATGCTGTGCCGCCGGGCTGGTATGCTGTGACGGTATGCTGTGTCGGTATGCTGTGTCGGTATGCTGTGTCGGTATGCTGTGTTGGTATGCTGTGTCGGTATGCTGTGTCGGTATGCTGTGTCGGTATGCTGTGTCGGTATGATGTGTCGGTATGCTGTGTCGGTATGCTGTGTCAGTATGCTGTGTCGGTATGCTGTGTCAGTATGCTGTGTCGTTATCCTGTGTCGGTATGCTGTGCTGCCGGACTGGTATGCTGTGTTGGTATGCTGTGTCGGTATGCTGTGCCGCCGGGCTGGTATGCTGTGTTGGTATGCTGTGCCGCCGGACTGGTATGCTGTGTCGGTATGCTGTGCCGCCGGACTGGTATGCTGTGTCGGTATGCTGTGTCGGTATGCTGTGTTGGTATGCTGTGCCGCCGGACTGGTATGCTGTGTCGGTATGCTGTGCCGTCGGACTGGTATGCTGTGTTGGTATGCTGTGTCGGTATGCTGTGTCGGTATGCTGTGTCGGTATGCTGTGTCGGTATGCTGTGTCGGTATGCTGTGTCGGTATCCTGTGTCGGCATGCTGTGCCGCCGGGCTGGTATGCTGTGTCGGTATGCTGTGTCGCCGGACTGGTATGCTGTGTCGGTATGCTGTGTCGGTATGCTGTGTCGGTATGCTGTGTCGGTATGCTGTGTCGGTATCCTGTGTCGGCATGCTGTGCCGCCGGGCTGGTATGCTGTGTCGGTATGCTGTGTCGCCGGGCTGGTATACTGTGTCGGTATGCTGTGCCGCCGGGCTGGTATGCTGTGTCGGTATGCTGTGTCGCCGGACTGGTATGCTGTGTCGGTATGCTGTGTCGCCGGACTGGTATGTTGTGTTGGTATGCTGTGCCGCCGGACTGGTATGCTGTGTCGGTATGCTGTGTCACCGGACTGGTATGCTGTGTCGGTATGCTGTGTCGGTATGCTGTACCGCCTGGCTGGTATGCTGTGTCGGTATGCTGTGTTGGTATGATGTGTCACCGGACTGGTATGCTGTGTCGGTATGCTGTGTCGGTATGTTCTGTCGGTATGCTGTGTCGATATGCTGTGCCGCCGGGCTGGTATGCTGTGTCGGTATGTTGTGTCGGTATGCTGTACCGCCGGGCTGGTATGTTGTGTCGGTATGCTGTGCCGCCGGGCTGGTATGCTGTGTCGGTATGCTGTGCCGCCGGGCTGGTATGCTGTGCCGCCGGGCCGGTATGCTGTGTTGGTATGCTGTGCCGCCGGGCCGGCTGGGAGAAATCATGACCCTTCCCCTTCCTTGAGACTGCTGGATGAACGTTACTAGGAGACGTCGTCACGACGAGTTACTAAAATGCAGAGGCCCGGGAACGATAACAAAGTGTGGGGGGAGGGGGTAAAACCAATTTTGACTAGCCTTCCCATTTTCTTCGCGGATTTCGACTTTCACTTCAATTGGGGCCCTACGGGGTCTTCATAATGAGTGTTAATTTTAAAACACTTTAAAATTAAAATAAATACATTTTCACACTTGATAATTATATATTTCCATGATCGTAAGACAATAGGGTTTTCATTCATAATAATATCGGACAGGTACATTGATCAGCTTTCAACACTGGTGCCGTTTTAGCGGCAACAGATTTCGACTCTTCGCTGAAAGATATGCCGCACCGCACGCCTGATATCTTCCGGTTAGAACCATCGAGCAAAGCCCTCCACGGGCGTCCACGATTCACGGAGTGTTGCAGAAGGGTTTTGTGAAAATTCCGTAAACGCACCGACCAAAACCAGTAGTCCAGGGGAAATAGGTCTTGACAGTGAGTGAGCCACGTTCGATCGGTCAGGCAGCTGATGGCATGTCAGTCAAATGCCTATATCCCTCAACGACAGCCGCACTGCTGCCGTCTGTGCACTAGGGGCCTATGGTACCATCTTGCGGCATCAAGAGACGGTCTCTTCTGACCTTTTGGCATACCTGAGGTCAAAGAACATCTTGGAGAAGCTTCAGGTCCACGACAAATGGTATACAGATGTAACACCCTGCTGGCGCTGACTAGTATTGAGATTGTGGCCAAAATACAGAGCTCTCAAATTTCAAATTTGGCGCTTAAATTTAAGCACAGATGCGTTATTTGTGTTTGCTCTGACCAGACGTGTGCATGGATCCCCCAAAAATGGATCCCGGGATCTGATCCCATAGATCTGGATCTGGGATCCTATGGGATTGTAGATCCACCCTCTCAGTTTTGTCGAGAGATTCACTGAGATCATAGATCCAACCTGATATTTTTGCCGTGGGGTTCACCGGATCATAGATCCAACCTGATATTTTTGCCGTGGGGTCCACCGGATCATAGATCCAACATTGTATTTTTGCCGAGAGATCCACTGGGAACATAGATCTAGACCAACAAAAGACCCCGTGGGATCCAGCAGATCCAGCATATATTAGGAAACGGCAGCTGTACAAACAATACATTCAAATCAATATCAAAGCAAAGTTGAAAGCTGAAGTAATACATTTTACTGTGTGATAGTTATCCTTTGACAGTAATGAATAGAGAAGCATCTTTGAAAAAATACAAAATATTAGGACAAATGATGATACTATCAGAAGTTCCACCATCAAACATGGTCCAAGAACACTTTGCAGTTTCAACATGGCTCCAATGCAACTTTGATTGTAAATTGTAACAAGACGAGGGCTGAGATAGGTGCATACCTACTAAGATAGACCTCTCAACAGCAGAGCAGTACCACGCTTTTTAAGCATAGCTTAGTTATATTCACGATGACACTTCTTTTGAACCTCAGTCCCACAGTCCACAGTAATACACAGCTTAAAAAAAAATATGTAAAAATAATATACAGCTTAAAAATCATACCAGTACCAAATCAATACACAATTCAGGGCAGCATCAACAACTTACATAAACCAAAACGTACCTTCTCAAATCAAATATTCTAAAAATCTGAAACCAGTGAACACCGAAGACCTTTAAATCCACACCCAATCTCGGCAGGTTTCAATCAAGGCCGTATATACCAAGATGTAAGTACAAGTACAAGTACAAGTATAAGTATATAAGTAAAGGTTCAGAGTTAAGAGTTCAATGTCGAATGATTGCAATGTCAGTCATCATATCCACATCGGATCCCAAACACTTTTGTTTAGTCCTATGACGTCATGCCTGTTGACCAATGCGAGTGCACATGTCTCTGTTGGCGTGCTCCGTTATACGACAGATCGTCAAAGGATTATCAATATTCAATACCAACCAGGCAACCCTACCAAAAAGTGAACAATAATAAATGCACCGGTTAAAGAGAACGCAAGTGTAATATATTTGAAGTGGAGTATCGAACGCCATCAACTAAAGTGATTCTTTGTACTTTGTACCTATGACGTATTAATGCCAATTTGCAGTTGTTGTCTCGAAATCACAGATCCATACACCACTTCGCATGGGAATAAATTAATCCCGTCACCGAAATGACTAACTTTATCACCATAAATTACTTAAAATCACCAAAACGTCACAACATTGAGGATTTCGGCAGATGGAATTATTTAGAAATGTGTAAACTGGCTCCAAGGGTTATGTTAGGTTAGGTTAGGTTAGGATAACAGCTTTATAAAACAATGGTGATGATTTAACATGGAGTCAATGAGAAAGTGGTCATTTCGGTGATGGATTAATACATTTCGGTGATGGATTAATACATTTCGGTGATGGCTTAATACGCTGTCATTTCGCAGTCATACCTTCTTGGCCTAGCGAAACACCTGACGTCACTGTCACATAGCCATTTGGGAAGGACTTTTTTCACGCTGACACACCTACCCACTACTCGGCGATACAAATGAGTAAAAGATATTCAATATTCTCTCTGTTGAAGAGTAAAATTGAGTCCCAGCTTTCTTGCACAATTATACAAAAATACGTGTATAAATTAAAATGTAATATGGCTGAGGCCGACAAGTCTTCCCATTGGCTAAGAGCCATGAGCCCATGACGTAATGGTACTCAACTCAAGTATGACGAAGGACATATCACAGATATGGCTTCGGAGCCATGCAAATATACGCAAGGACGCGTCAGTTATTACAATATTTGATACATAATGTTCACGTGAGAAGTGACCCGTCACCCGCATCAGTATCAGTTAGTAGTTACAGCCTCTGCCTGTCACTTTAACAATTAATTTAACAATTAACTGCCTTATTGTGATCTGTAAATATCCATCTGCAGACCATCACGCAGCTTTCCAGGTGCTCGTATCTGGAAAGCTGGAGGTAAGAAAGGTTGCTGTAGGAAATCCTCTGAAATCCAATGTTGATTTTTTCAGTGCTGTAAATTCTGGCAATCACATGGCTACGGCTAGTAATAGTATAGATTAATGTCAATAGTATTACAGGTATGTATTGCGAACATAGAATCTTGTGGAAGGTTATACTATTATGAATTAAGAAGGTTAACTTTTGGGAGACTGATGAGATCTAAGATTGTAATTCATGTTGGCTCATGAGTCATGAATGCATTGTGGTTTTACCATGGGATCCAATGGGAACCGTAACCAATGTTTGAATTATGCCGTGGGATCCACTGGGATCATAGAACCAACCTTGTATTTTTGCCGTGGCATGGATTATAGATCCAACATTGTATTTTTTTCCGTGGGATCCGCTGGGATCATAGATCCAACCTTATATTTTTTGTCGTGGGATCCACCGGATCATAGATTCAACGTTGTATTTTTGCCGTGGGATCCACTGGGATCATAGACCCTTCTCTGGGATCCATGCACATGTCTGGTTCTGACCATGATCCAATGAAACCGTAGCAAAACTGACACAATAAAGATGAAACTTGAAAACATCTTCAGAGGCAAATGACAGCGCTCCTCTTCCTTCTGTCTCTTCTGAAGTCTTCCTTCTGAAAATTAACACAATATTTTGTTATAAGCAGGTACTAGTGGTGTCAATCGGTTACCGAAATTTTGGTAACCGAAGAAAATGTTGTAACCGATTTGGTAATCGGTCGGTCAGGCTTATCAATTTTTGGACACTTTTCGGTAAGCCTAATCTTAAACAATTCACTTTTTTGTCACACTTTTACACATTATATCCAGCAAATATGCTCCAAATTCAATCAATTAATATAAATACTAAATAGAACACCTCATTATTCTATCAAGATTGAAGATATTGCTCACAAGAGGAAGTGAGGTCCTTAAAAATAAGTATTGTATACCATCTTAAGTAGCAAGCACAAACCAGTAACCAGTATGCTCATCCAACTTTGGCCAGATAAAATGTATTTCTTCCTATGTATGTATTTATGTAATTACGAGCGAGCGCGAAGGGCTCGCTCGTCCTTCCGTGGTGTATGGGAAAAATCTGATTATGAGCGGCCCGGCCTGGCCCCACCCAACCCGACCCGTGGCGACGCTTTTGAGAAGCTTATATCTCTGCAACCGCACGTCCGATTGGCAAGCGGACTTCTTTGATGAGCAGCCCCATTTACCCTACCCTGTTTGAGACCAGTGCCGACTCATGTGGGTGACTACCACTGCGCGTGGCGCGTGCCGCGTGAGGGGTGTTGAAAAGTGTTTTCTCGCAATTACTCCGCAACGGCTGGGCAGCTTATGTGAAAATTTCGTGTGTGGTTAGGGACCCCTCAGCCGCCACTTTCACACAACTCAAGGGTGGGGTGACTCTGCACGTGCGCACGTGCACACCCCTATTCTATATCTCAGAAACGGCTGAGCCGATTGTGTTCAAATTTGATGTGTGGTTAGGGACCTCTCAGCCGCCGCCTTTCCACAAGTCAGGGGTGGGCTGGCTTTGCACGTGTGGACGTGCACACCCCTATTCTATATCTCTGGAACGGCTGAGCCGATTGCGTTCAAATTTTGTGTATGGTTAGGGACCTCTCAGCCCCCACTTTCCCACAAGTCAAAGGTTGGTGCCTCTGCACGTGCGCATGTGCGTACCCTTTTTTGTATCTCAGAAACTACTTGCCCGATCGAGTTGAAATTCCCCATACATTTCCTTCGCGCTCGCTCGTGCATCGCCAACTACGGCGCCTTACTGGTGTATGGGAAAAATATAATTATGAGCGGCTCGGCCCAGCCCGACCCGGCCCGTGGCGACGCTTTTGAGAAGCTCATATCTCTGCAACCGCACGTCCGATTGACAAGCGGACTTCTTTGCTGAGCAGCCCCATCTAACCTACCCTGTTTGAGACCAGTGCCGACTCATGTGGGTGACTACTACTGCGCGTGGCGCGTGCCGCATGAGGGGTGTTGAAAAGTATGTTCTCGCAATAACTCCGCAACGGCTGGGCAGATTATGTGAAAATTTTGTGTGTGGGTAGAGACCCCTCAGCCGCCACTTTCACACAACTCAGGGGTGGGGTGATTACACGTGTGCACATGCACATCCCTAGTCTATATCTCAGGAACGTCTGAGCCGATTGTGTTCAAATTTGGTGTGTGGTTAGGCACTTCTCAGCCGCCGCGTTTCCACAAGTCAGGGGTGGGGTGGCTTTGCACGTGCGCACGTGCACACCCCTATTCTATATCTCTGGAACGGCTGAGCCGATTGTGTTCAAATTTGGTGTGTGGTTAGGGACCTCTCAACCGCTGCCTTTCCACAAGTCAAATGTGGGTGCCTCTGCCCGTGCGCACGTGCGCACGTGTGCACGTGCGCAGCTTTTTTGTACCTCAGAAACTACTTGCCCGATCGAGTTGAAATTCCCCATACATTTCCTTCGCGCTCGCTCGTTAATCGCCAACTACGGCGCCTTACTGGTATATATTATGCTGCAAATTAATATGAAATGATTGAGGTCACATTTTTTCATCCTGTTTTCAATGTGCTTTTGGTCTTTTTATTTATTTATTTATTTATTGAGTCAACAACCACAGGCACAGGGCCCACTTACGGTTGCAGTCATGCTGCCTCATGCAACAGGAAATTAAAACATTCACAAACTACATGAGTGCACATGGTACATACAATAAGAGAACACAACTATACTGCATAGTAAACATAGCAGCATAAAATAAATACATAAAAGGCGATTAAAATCGCCAGTGAAAGTAGGAACAAACGTGTAAATAAAGCGCTGATACAGGCAAAACCCTAAAAATAGACAAATACATAAAAGCGCCGGTAAAAGTAAATATAAACGTGTAGATATAGCGCTGGTACAGGCAAAAGACCTAAAATAGACAAGTGCAACTTAAAGCCAATGACCGATCACGGGACACAGCTCACAGCAGCGACCTTAACTCAAGTATGTGCCCTGAACATCAGCGAACTTCGTGATGTCAGACCTAAGGGTACGAGACGGCATAAATAAATCCGTCTGAGGGCTGCTGTGTGTGAGCGAGTTAAAGAGATGCGGGAGACGAATCAAGAAGCCCCTCTTTACAGAGTCAACTCTTCCACGAGGTACATGGAAGAGCTCGGGGCGCCGCGTACGTCGACTTGGTGCTGACAGCGGGAACGTTGCCACAATATCAGGGCAGTCTATGTTGCCGCTGAATACTGAGCGCATGAACATTAGATCGGACCGAACGAAACGCGACCTGACCGATGCGCAGCCAAACAGCTCGAGCAATGACACGTAATCAAGTGGTGGACACGCTGCTTGGGTTTTAGATCCCAGCCACATCAGGAAACGGTGTTGAAGGCGCTCCAGCCGGCGCATATGGGTGACCGCAGCGCCTGACCAGATTACGCTACCGTATTCCAGTACGGATCTTACATGGGCCTTGTAGGCGGCGAGGGCTGCGGCATGGTCAAAGCGCGTTTGTTGTGTGCCAGCAGACATCTGCATGCTTCTAATTAGCAGGCCAAGCATGCGGTTAGCTTTAGCGACTGTGGCGTCAACGTGGTCCGCAAATGTAAGCTTGGCGTCTAAAATGACGCCAAGGTCACGCACGCGCACACATCGCTCAAGCTGGTGGCCGTCCAGCACGTACGATACAAGATGAGGTGATGAGCGCAGGGTAAAAGTGATCGTCTTGCACTTAGCTGGGTTGAGTTTCAAACGCCAAGTTTTGGACCACAAACTGAGGCGGTCTAAATCGGCCTGGAGGGAATGAGCGTCCTCTGGGGAACTGATTCGGTGGAAAATTTGTATATCGTCTGCATAAGACAGGCACGATGTTTTGATGTGATTAGGAAGGTCAGCGACGTAACAGGTGAACAGAATTGGGCCTAAAATGCTGCCTTCCGGGACCCCGGATAATACCGGAGCCCAGTCAGAATGTTTCCCATCGAGAATGACTCGCAGCATCCACTGCTTGCAGCATCCACTGTTTTGCTTTGTAAATGTATTTGGTTTCCTTTTTCACAATTATACTGTCTTTTTTAAACTGTACATGTGTTGTATGATGTTAAACAAAGCAATTTGTACAGTGTGTTATCTACATAAATAAGTATAAAATTGGAAAATCGGTCAAATTTTGGACATTTTTGGCTTCAACCAAAATCGGTTCGTATTCGGTCAACCGAAATGCCTTCCATTCGGTATCGGTTTGGAATCGGTCAGGACATTTTTTGGAAAATGACATCACTAGTAGGTACTAGGTACACAGCTCACTCCTATCATGCCTGCCCCGCCTTGGGTTCACTGGCAGCGCTCTGCTTTTTGAGGCGTCGTGACCAGAGGCGGATTCATAAGGGGGCATAGGGTCATGCCCCCCCCCCCCCCCCCCCCCCGCCCCCGAAACAACTTATATAAATCAGTCGGAAATAACCATACTGGATCTTAAAGAAGACCCAAGTAACTACTATTAAGGCAAGATTGTTTTAAAACATTTCTGAATGCACTATGAAGCAAAATCTAATGAGTAATTACCGAAAGTTAACAGAAGCGTGCATGGGCAATTGTCGAAACTACCTACATCCAAAACCAACGGTGTTTTGTTTTCGATCGATAGGATACCGGGTTATTACGATATAATTAACTGTGAACTGAGTCGAGGCAAAATTGGTTCAGGATTTTGTTTTACTTTTAGAGGGAATAGTCGACTTTGGATCTAGTATAAACCAATCTGGTATAAACTAGCCATCTGGTATGGAATACTCCACCTTGGTCTGTTATAAACCAATCTTGTATAAACCAGCCATCTGGTATAAACTATGGCGGGTCGTTCGCAAATCTGCTCTAGAGCCGTTGAGTTACAGTTTTGAGATAAACGAACCGTGGATCATATGATTTCTATATCTAAACTACAATTCTGCTATCTCAGTTCAAAACCCGATGTTAAGGCGGACTATTCCCTTAAAACCAGACAGCTAGTTTATACCATATTGGTTTATACTAGATCCAAGGTCGACTATTCCATTTAAGACTAGCATCGAAACACTCCGCCTCCAGATCATCAGGAATGACAAGTTTTGGGGACAGTGAGGAGCCTTTGCAATCTATGTCACGACCCATGCAATGCCACATATTTGATCCATGCAAATATTTGCATCATAATGTAATGTTTCAGGTCACGTGTTGCTGTAATGCCTAACTTCACGTGAAGAATAAAGCGCTTTTAGATAATGATAAGATCTCCTGGAGTCCTGGAGTCTGTCTCAGATTGCACTAATTATATCGGGTATAAAAAATATGATAGCTGGGAAGAAGCAGAAAACAAACCAATCGAAATCCCTTGAAATATTCGCTGGGCTGATGTCCATTTTTAGATCAGGTTAACAGTTTAGGCTCAAGAGGTCATCAAAGGTTAAGCTGGCTCTTTGTTTCGAACGTTTTTTTCTTCAATAACGTTTTACCTGATGAAAATACAATAACTTTTAACGTCATCGTGTTTGTCCTGTCAAGGCGCTTCGAACCATATTCATGATGATCGCTTAAGGTCAACTTTGAGAGTTGACCTCAGGTCAAGGTCATGCAAGGCCATGTGATGACCCAGGTCTTGATCCACCTTACCCTATATGCATCATCAGATTTTTCTGAAAACAAACCAATCCCAAGAGAGGAATGTCATGTCAGAGTTCAGTGATGCAAAATCTGAAATCCAATATGGCCGGTCTTCAGGGGAATGTGCATTAGTTCCCAGATAAATGTACGAGTATTTACAATTTGCCTGGCCTCTGAAATGGATGCGTAGCTTATTTTCACTTACTTATGTATTTTATTTCAGTCGCCGGGAATAGCATCAGCCAAGTATTACCGTTTTTTTCTGAGAAGAATGGTAGAATTGCGGTCAATCTTTGTCTTAAATATTACTAGGGACATTCCCTAGAATATTTTAAGGGTTTGAAAATTACTAGGGACACTGTCCCTAGTGTCCCCAGTGGTTGCGACGCCCATGGTCACCTTGGCCCCACCAACAATGTTGTGTATTTGACACAAAATTGCTCAATGTGAAGGCATTTCAACGTTAAACAAGAGATTTTCCAGCTAGGAACCCAACAAGTTGAGGAAAAAAATATAATTATCCAGCTCTGAATCTCACAATTTTCTCCACCAACTTCTTTGGAAACGCTTCTGCCATGACCGCTACCATTTTTTTTTTCTCGCAGGGGCGTCGCCACAAAATTATGAGTGGGGGTTAGCCAGGTTTGCCCCCCACTCCCATAGGACTGATGTTAAAATCATGTTAATCTGGGTGGAAAGCGATCCTGAGGGGGGGTGGCGACGCCCCTGGTTTTTCGCATCTGGTTTCTTATACAGAACCTCGCTGACCAAGGGAAAAATTAAGGTAAACATGAGTAAAAGTGTGATGTTTGCAGAACTTTGCAAAATAAACCCACATTTTCGATGTCTTATATGAAAAATAAGCTCTTGTTTACGGAACGTTAAAATTAGTCACGCCAAAGTGGGGGGGCGCCCCCCCCCCCTCCCGGTCCCGAAGTTGGGGGGGGGGGGGGGGGGTAAGCGCCCCCTCTGCCCCCCCCCCCCCCCCCCTGTTCCCGGGCCTATGCTAAAATGCCTCTAAAAAATGAAACCGACGAACTTACCTGACACCTGATGTGCCTACTTCGATTGCAATTGGGGAATGCAAATTCTCGTCATGAAGTATACACTTACAGTCGCCAAATAACCATAGCAATTGAGACGCCCTAAACCCCAAATAATTATCATCACAAGCATACATTTTTTAGATCATCGCAAGATTTGAAGCAAAGGTTTAATTTTGAAACTGGTTTCCGTTGTTGATGAGTTTGACTCAACAAAATGCATTCGATGTTCTTCGTTATAAGTTAACCACCTTGAACGTTTCAATGTTTTTTTCCTCTCAAGTTTTTCCCACTTAAGGGCTAGTTTATTCGATGCCTTAAATTACATGGTTACATACATTCACACAGTCATGATGCACGTCATGGAATGTTTCAATTGTTAACAAGGCTATAAGGCATGGGATTTGGCAATGGGATTTTGGCAATGCGGATATCTTATTGACAGCAAACTCGAATAACATAATGCCAAGACTAAGTTTGACCGAAACAAATCACGGATGACCCTCCTAGTAGGTAAATTGGTACATAATGCTGATAGGCAATTAGAGGCAATGACACGTTTATCCGATGCCTTTGTCATAATGTCAGAGATGCATGTATTGCACGGCACCACGCGTCTTGCTAGTCTTATTACCAATTGAAACATTCCGATTGGTAATAAGACTAGCAAGACGCGTGGTGCCGTGCAATACATGCATCTCTGACATTATGACAAAGGCATCAGATAAACGGCTATTGTCTCGAATTGCCTATCAGCATTAGGTACCGATTTACCTACTAGGAGGGTCATCCGTGATTTGCTTAGGTCAAACTTAGTCTTGGCATTATGTTATTCGAGTTTGCTGTCAATAAGATATCCATATTGCCAAAATCCCATGCCAAGTTGTGATGCTGATTTGGTGGCTGTAATCCTCTTCCTTCCCAGCCATGTTGCTGATTTGGTGGCCCTGTAATCCTCTTTCTTCCGATGATGACTTTAACCAGGCATGGCACCAAAACAAAGAAAACGATCGCAATGCCTGCCGGTATCGCAATCATCGCGCTCATCGCTCGAGCACACCAGCGGGCAAACGCAAATCGTGCTCCACGCTGTAACTCTGTCTGACCTGTTCCGGTCTACGGGCGGCCTGGCCTGGCAGCTGACCTGGGCAGCGTCCCACGCCCTCCTCTGCGGCTGACGTCACGCGCTGGCGACCGAGCGCCATCTATTGATTCGGCCGGCCGCCGAGACTCGCTCGCGCTCCCAGCCTGGCCGATCCCGCCTCTTCCGCCGCGGCTGGTAACGCGGAGCTGCTGGGATTCCGACTACAACGAGCCCTCGGAGCAGGCGAGCAGGCCTCGACCGAATGCTTAGCTTACAGAGCTTGCAATGAGGGTAGGGTATGCACAGACAAGCAGGTATGTAAGCCCTGAACGCACGCACCCAGAAAGGCCTGTCGGAATTACCCATGTGAACGGCAGACCGCTTGGGACCCTAATTTTAGTCGATAACTTGTGAATAGATCAACTGGCATGAGCGAATTTATCGCAATGGACGTGTCAGGCCCTGCGCTAATTTGTATGCTAAAGATTGGTTAGTGTCAAACGAAAATGTAGGGTACTTTCCATTCACTCGTAATGTTAAAGATAATGAGAGCTCGGATAGAGGCTAACGCCTGGTCGCTCTGCAGTCCCGCCCTCGACTACGCCCCCCACTTGACTCGACTCTCTCGACTACGCCCACCACTCGACTCGACTCCCTCGACTACGCCCACAACTCGACTCGACTCCCTCTACAAGCCCACCACTCGACTCGACTCCCTCGACTACGCCCACCACTCGACTCGACTCCCTCGACTACGCCCCCCACTTGACTCGACTCTCTCGACTACGCCCACCACTCGACTCGACTCCCTCGACTACGCCCACAACTCGACTCGACTCCCTCTACAAGCCCACCACTCGACTCGACTCCCTCGACTACGCCCACCACTCGACTCGACTCCCTCGACTACGCCCACCACTCGACTCGACTCCCTCGACTACGCCCACCACTCGACTCGACTCCCTCGACTACGCCCACCACTCGACTCGACTCTCTCGACTACGCCCACCACTTGACTCGACTCACTCGACTACGCCCACCACTTGACTCGACTCATTCGACTACGCCCACCACTTGACTCGACTCATTCGACTACGCCCATCACTCGCAACCGACCGATCACGGGTCGGACAGCGCCGGTTCAAGGTCAACCAGGGCGGAGCTAAGCTCTGACGCAGAGCATAGCTACACCCTTTCACGATAGCCTCTACCCACCGATTTAATTCCATGCGCAAGTTTTAACCCTCGCCCTACGGGAGCTTTTTTCACCTTCGCCCTACGGGGGGTCCTAAAAGCCCCCCCCCCCTGTTAACTTCCAAACCAAGCAACATAGAGCAACGCAGTAAGAACCAACATGTTGCCTGTCATGTTTGGAATCTAACGGTATGCAATTTTTAGGTTTCGGGTCAACGAGTGACCTTCCAGGTCGAGTGAATGACCTCGATCGACCACGTCCAGAACAGCGATTTTGTTCTGTCAGAATACCTTAAAATGAGAAATTGATAAATGTAAATAAAAAGGCATGCTCCTAGACCAGTTTTGTCTCAAAAATGCAGAAAAGGTAATTATTTTTTCGTATCTGGCCAAAAAAAGTCAAAAAAGTTATTAAAAAATGACGTTATGCATGTCTTAGGGAGCCATCACTCCGTCAAAAATAGATATTTCTTTGAAATTTGGTTTGAGTATTGTCCATACTCAGTTCTCTCACATATATTCCGTTTTTTAACATCTTTGAAAATTTAGATTTTGTCGTGATTTTTCCAAGCGAAATCAGTTTGTGTTCATTTTTGGGGTCAAAAACCCACGATTTCGAAAATCTAAGATTGCCATTTTAAAGAAAATGACAACGGCTGAAAACGGCTATTAGCTGTTTTCACGAAGGATTTTGCGTTTGGGGCGATTGGGGCGTTCGGGGCGTTTGGGGCGTTTGGGGCGATTGGGGCGTTTGGGGTAAATGGGTCTATAGCTCGTAAGAACACGGCTTTTCCAGGTCATTTTTGGTATCAAACGCAACTTTATGAATTAATGCATTTTTCTGGAAATTCCATTTTAATGATAACACCATAGTTTACTTAAAATTAACAATTTCATCTTAAACTAGCTCTGGTGTTGCCAGACGGCTGGGGTGTTTGTGTGACGCCATCTTGCTCGAATCCTGGAAATGGCTGGTTTGGGAAATAGTCCTATTTTACAACGACATGGTTTTCAGGAATAATAGCTCATTTCAAAGAAAACTAGATGAATTAGTCCATGCATATGTTCAGTCATACTCACTTTTGAAAGCAAGGCTTAATGATAATTAGCGATTTCGTTTTGATCATTTGTTGTAAGATGACAAAAATGCTGGCTCCGGCTCTGCGCTGGCTCTGCGCAGGGGCCACCGCCTGGTCACCATGGTGACGGGACGGCCGGTCGCCTGACGTCACGTTGCACACGTGGCTCCGGCGCCGGCGGGCTGGTCACCATGGCGACCAGCCGGCTGGTCGCCTGACGTCACGTTGCGCATGCGCAGAGCCGTGGTCTGCGCCCAGCAATGGCGTCCGTTCGACCTAGAGCAGCCATTTTTGAGTTTTCAGTACCAGTGGCTGCAGAATGTTTCATGGGCATGTTTCATGGGTTTATAAGTGCTTTTTCCGAGGTCTTTTCA
>JAXIVJ010016436.1:0-28838 GCA_036785665.1 Chirona hameri | reverse complement strand
CGAACCGACGCGACGAGGGGCGGGTATCCGTCCTCAAGATCTCAAGCTACGCTAGGTAGCTGTAAACGGTGTTGTATTGGGTTTAAGTTGAAAGCATGCTTCAATGACGCTTTTATCTACTTTACAGACCGTACAATCGTATGTTACCTACGAATTTTGATCCACTAGGGGGCAAAATTTGGTCACTGGGAAGGGAGCTAGCAGTCACTGCAGGGGAATTTGCCCCCCGCCAATTAACATGCTATCAGAGGCCATGCAGTACAGTAAAAAAAACGTCGGGCGACTGAAATATTTTTTTAAAGGCTAGTGATGCATCATACATAGTATCGTAGTGCCCGCTCGTGTTGAATTAACTCGGCTTCACTGGGGGGGGGGGGCAAATTGGTTCCACTGAGGGGGCAATTCCCTCCACTGAGGGGGGGGGGGGGGCAATCGCCCCTACCCCCCCCCCCTCAGTTAACATGCTATCTGAGACCCTGCCCTCCAGTCAATAGCGGGTTAATGGAAAAATGTTTAATTGTATATCGTGGATAACCTGGGCGGTGTTGGCAATTTGGGGGCGGAAGCTTTGTCGAGAATGTAATGTAATTTTTGTGTGACCGAGGTGGAGGTGCGCTAAGACCATCTTTTTTTTCTCTGCAATTCTGGTGGTTAGATTTGAAATGTTTTACTTATTGTTTAATTGGGTGTAGGTGAAAATGCGGAGCTGCGTCCCACTCGCGCTGGCACAATATGTTAAATTGTTGATATATGTAATTTAGGACGTCTGATAGAGGGTTTGGAAGATGGTTTTCTGGAAGAGATTCTAAACTTAGTTTCGCGAGTCTCGGCTTCCTCGTTCCCTGGGATACCGCGTGTCCCGGGATCCAGAGGAATTTAATGGGCAAGTTTCACGTTGTTTTTTGGCTTAAAATTAACCAAAACAAATATAATATACTAAACATTTTGTCATTTTGTCGAAAGATGCATAGTTGCAGTAAAAACAAATTAACAAAGTTTGCAAAACTCCATTGTTAAAAAATGTTCTTGATGCGCAAACGGTCGTGACGTCACACATGTTTGGTCCAATTTGGCCAAGGCCATAGAGACTAGGTAGACCCGTCCAGGGTAGGCAGCGAAATGCGTGATGTCACGGGCACGTGACACCATATGCTCCCTATTCAAATAGTGTTAAATCGGCCTACTTTCGCGTCCTACCATTTGCATACCTTAGATGCCAGAGGGATCAATCGAGCACTAAATGATAGATTGAAACGTCCTCTACAGCTCGCTTTTGGGACATTTTCTCCTAAATTGCAAGGGTGAGCTGCTAGACGATGTCAAAGCGAGGCATGCAACCGAGCGAGGCACATGCCCATATAAGGCAATTTTTGGATTTTGGACACTGGGAACTGTCGCTGGATGCTGTTTTTGGTTGAAGTGCGAATTTTGTATTTCACCTGGTTGTTGAAGTAAGGTGACTTGAGGATACTTTGTAGTAGTATCTTATCAGGTGAAAGTATTTTTACATCTGGATTACACTTGTTTCACCTACAATTATGTTGAAGATCGTTGGGCGACGAATGCGCCACCGTAAATAAACATGGCGGCCGCGCCGGTCGAAGGCGTAATTCTTTTGGTAGACCGAGAAGTGCCACGAGACGGTCTACGAAAGTAAATACGCTTCTCCCAATTCGGCACCCCATTGGTGGAAATCGAGCTGGAAAGTGACGCCATGGGACAGGGTGGACACGTTACGGAGATAGCCATGACACCCCCTGCAATTTGGCCATGGTTTATCAACAGAACTCGTGTTCTCGCGCTTTATCGCCATATAGCATTTAGTGTGCATAATGAATATTCATTTTCCGTATTATATCATCTATTTCGTTCGCCGCCGCGTGGATTTCGTCTAGGCTAAGTTGCACAGGTGGTAATAGTGGCTAATGATGGCAGCTTCGCAAGCGGCCTGCACCACGGTCATCGCTGGAAAGCTAAGCACATTTCTTAACTTCAATTGATTGCCACATGACAGTGAAACATTTGTGAGCCGTTTAAAGTGAATGATATATGTACCGTAAAAATGCTCGCCTATAACTTTGCCAAAGTTTGCATACCATATGTATGTAATTGTTAATAAATATTCGCTAGCTAAGGTAGAATTTTACATAATGGCGGCCCACCAGACCGTAGCCATGTTTTTCATAGGGTTATTATTTTGCAACTACCCAATATATGTGTTTGAAACTTTGCACACAACATTTTTGGTGTTTTAAAAGTGGCATATTGAAGTTTGTAAATTTTCTGTTGACTGGTTGATGAGTATTGTACATCAATGTACACTCCTGTTTCCGTTTTGAGGCAAACAGCATGGTATTTCATAGCTGGCAGTGCACCTCAGTTTGTACAGAGCGAATATCAATTAAATGATTGAGCGCGTGCTGTTGGCCAAACTATACCTCCATACAAACCAAATATTTTAAACTTTAAAAATGTTTACTGTACTACATACAAATACGAACAGT
Source organism: Chirona hameri (assembly GCA_036785665.1). Taxonomy (NCBI): domain Eukaryota; kingdom Metazoa; phylum Arthropoda; class Thecostraca; order Balanomorpha; family Balanidae; genus Chirona; species Chirona hameri. Next base: position 26,334 of record JAXIVJ010016436.1, on the reverse strand, counting down.
ATTGTTAGAGATTGTTGGCATAACTGTATTGTATTATTATATAAGGAGTGGTGCTGGTGGTGTGCCGTGATCATTTAATATCTGTTTCTCGTTCCTGTCTTTTAGAAACCCCCTGCGGACAGCAAAGTGGGGGTCCTCACGCCTGGGTTCATGAAAGCGAACGCCCAGAATCTGCCCAGAGTGGATATGGTGATGGTTTTTGCACAGGGCCTATTTTAACATGTTAACTGGGGGGGGGGGGCAAATGCCCCCCCCCCAGTGAGCCGTTTTGCCCCCCCAGTCGAGAAATGTTGCCCACCCTGATTTCAGTATTTCCATGTCATTTTTCGCTTGATAGGTATTCAATTAAAATAAAATATGTTTACCTGGTGATAAATGTATACAAATCCAATGAAAATGTCATGATATTCCTAAGTTTTAGTATTTCCCAGCCAAAATAAGTATCTTTACATTATTTCCGGAATATCTTTAATTTCAATATCCTTTGAACATCACCCATTGGCGGCAGAGTGGGGGAGAGGGGGTGTTGTTGGATCAGGAACGTCGCCACACAATTTGGAGTGGGTGGGGGCAACTGCTGGGCCGATTGTGTTCAAATTTGGAGTGTGGTTAGGGATCTCTCAGCCACCACATTCTCACAAGTCAGGGGTGGGGTGCTTCTGCACGTGCGCACGTGTGCACCACGTATTTGTATCTCAGAAACTACTTCCCTGATCGAGTTGAAATTCACCATACATTTACTTTGCGTTCGCTCGTTCATCGCCAACTACGGCGCCTTACTGGTTCGGTAAAAACAGTTATGGAAGAAAAATGACGAACGACCTCAGGGTGAATAGATTTTACATCGTGGAGTTCACAGGATACAAATACCACATTGATCTTTGCATTGGCGGATCCAGAACGGGTGGTTGGGGGGGGGGGGGATTCCAAAAAGTGTCGCACAATTATGAAAACGCATCGGATTTGGCTTGCTTATGCATTGATAGCTGATTTAACCCGCGCCGTGCCGGGGGGGGGGGGGGGCGTTTAGACGCCCCCCCCCCAACAGGTTTTCAAGGATAGCGGAAAAACGGCGGCGTGCAGCGCCACCGTTTTTAGCATAGCTGTTCAAACATCAATTGTCCACATTATGTTAAAAATACCTCGGTTCATCTCAGGTCAAGTCACCAGACCAAGTCACGTGACCCCAGCTCCAAAAAAGCTTGTGGTCACACCATAGCCACAGTTTTTGGCCGATAGACATCGTACTTACAGGATTTTATAAAGTCCTAGGTACCTACAATTCGTATATCTCGGATGTTTGATATCAGTGACCTAAGGTCGGGTCAATTTCGTGACCTACCCATTATAAGTCAATGGGGAAATATTCAAATGCTTCCTATTCTGAGGATACGCACGATATCAGCCCAATTCATTCTAGATCATGTTATCATAGGACATTCTTGAAGACCCAGGTGCAATTTTCGTTCAGTGACCCCTACAGGGTCAGCCGAGGTCATCCGAGGTCACCAAACACTTTTGTGTCAATAACTCTCGACAAAACAAAGATAGATAAGTGAAACTGCCACCAATGTGTTTGTCTCGTCGAGGCACGTCTCCCAATGTCCAGCATGACCTAATTGGGTCACCACTTGACCTTGACCTGAGGTCAAATATCTAAGTTGACCTAACCTGGCCACCATGAATATGATTCAAAGTGCCTTGACGAGACAAACACGATGACGTCAAAATTATTTCCTTATCATATTCAGGTAAAAAGTAATTTGTGAAAACTCTTTTGCTAAAAAAGAAGTTTGTTTACATTTGATGAGCTCTGGAGCCTAAGCTATTGATCTGAGCTGAAATCTGAGGACACGTGGCGATCCGTGTCGATTGAATGTTTTAAGAGCTTTCCATTGTTTTTTCCCCATTTGTTCCTAGCTAGCATAGTTCCTGTGATATCTGGAGGTTTCTGGAGGGAAGTCCTAAAAATGGAAAATTTGAACTTTGATGACCTCTGGTGACCTCAATAATGACCTGTTAAGAAAATGCCGAAATGCCTTCAAAATGCTTTTGGTCAAGCTTTCGAACGATGTTTTCGGGCTTGGTGTACCTCCCATAGGAGCAGAGTTCGATGGGGGGGGGGGGCGTCGAACCCCCCTATGATCTCGAAAACCACGCAACGTAACAAGCAAAACACGGTGTTAGATAGGTCGAGACAAGCTCTCTGGAAAGTATATCGGTATTTTGTTTAGGTCAGGTCAATATTGAGGTCACCAGAGGTGATCAAAGGTCAGATTTTACAGTTTTAGGACTTCGCTCCAGAAATCCTCAGATCACATGAACTATGATAGCTAGGAACAAACGGAAAAGTAATGGAAAGCTCTTGAACAATTTAATCGACAGGGTGTCCTCAGATTTTAGCTCAGGTCAATAGTTTAGGCTCCAGAGGTCATCAAATGTCAAAAATGTTATTTTTTGGCAAAACTGTTTTTCACAAATAACTTTTGACCTAATAAAGATAAAGCATTACGTTTGACGCCATACGTTTGTCTCGTCAAGGCGCTTTGAATCATATTAATGTTGACTAGGTTAGGTCAACTGAGAAATTTGATCTCAGGTCAAGGCCAAGTGGTGACCCAATTAGGTCATGTTGCATATTGAGAGACGTGTCTCGACGAGACAAACACATTGGTACCGTTTTCACTTCTCTATCGTCATTATGTCGATAGTTATTGACAAAACAGTGTTGGCGGTCACGAAATTGACCTGACCTTAGGTCACCGATATACAAAAAAAATCCGAGATAAACAAATTGTAGGTATCTATCATCTTATCAAATCCTGCAAGATTGAAACCGATCGGCCTAAAACTGTGGCTGCGATACTACCGCAAACGTTTTGGAGGTGGGGTCATCACCTGACCAGGTCTGACCTGACCTGAGATGATCCGAGATCGAGAAATTGACATGCGGGTAGTTCATTTCCGAACAGGTATGCAAAAAAACGGCGGCGTGCAGCGCCGCCATTTTTGCGCTATCTGCGAAAAACCGGATGTGTGGGTGAATTTCGCCCCCCCCCTCCCTCCCCGTCCAGGGCGCGTTAAAGCTAACTTTCCTTAGTAAAAGTTGCTGAGATTTTCTTCTATATCAGGACATGTGTCAATCTTGCGCCGTTTGCAGGCGGTTTTTTTTGGGGGGGGGGGGGGGGAATTGGCCATTTTGCCCAACCATAGATCCGCCACTGGATCTTTGTATTTTGCAAAAGATGCGGGACTCTGGGGAAAATTGGGAAAATTTGGCCATTTCCTGTGGATTTATATGCATTTGCATGTTTCCCCAATGACTTATAATTGGGAAGTCACAAAATAGACTTCACCTTAGGTCACCGATATAAAAATCATCCGAAATAACAGAATTGTAGGTGTTTGTAACCTGCTTAAATCCTGTGAGTATTCAACTGATCGGTCAAACAATGTGCTACGGCGGCACGACCTCACATTTTCTTTGGAGGTGGGATCACTAGACTTGACTTAGTGACGTGACCTGAGGAGACCCGAGGTAAACAAATTAACAGGATTTTGGCAATTGATAGGCAAGCAGTTGTATCAAAAATGACGGCGCGAAATGGCGTCGTTTTCCGCTATTTCCAAAACAAATATAAGGGGGATGGCATCCGCCCCCACTGGCGGATCCAGGGGTGGACATCAGGGACAACCCCCCCCCCCACACACACACAAGAATCTGGGGGGGGGGATGCAATACAAGTATTCCCCTCCCCCTCCTCCTGCGCGTTCCCTGCACTGACCGTGACACACAATGATCTTAGGAGAAAACTTCATGTAAACGGAAGTTTTTTCTTTTCTCAAGTGATTGAATTTGAAGTTTGTATATATCCCTTGCTTTCAATGATAGACAAAACAGCACACCTGATGCAATTCATGCAGCCCCGGTGACACGCGCCCCGCTGGGAGGGGGGGGGGGGGGGGGGGGAAGAATTTGTCCCCTCCCGTATTTTCTCAATAACTTTAAAACTGTGATAGATATCAACGTGAAACTTTCAGTACCTTATACTGCACCAATTATAAGTCTTCTCACTAAATTTCAATGAAATTTATGTGGTATTTTGGGAGATAATAACGTTTTAATGACGTCATGTCGTGCCATTTTTGGTGGAAAAACAAATGTTGGGAAAATCGTAAAAATAAGAGTTTCAAAGCAAATTGCAAATAAAAAACGTCAAAAGAAAGGAAATTACATTTTCTTCCAAATGGCTGTCTCGGATTTGTGATTTTTTCAGTTTTTTTACCCCCCTCCAATTTTTTTTCCTCGGAAAAATGTCCACAAAATCAATTTTTGTGAATTCGAGAAGTGAACTTCTTAAGCTCGAATACCAAAATCAAGTGTGACTAGCCCAAATCCGCGGAGGAAGAAAAATGGGATACCTTTTGCCACAAAAAGGTGCCCCCAAAAATGGGGATACCTTTTTGCCCCCCCCCAGTGGTTTTCCCTTAAAACAGGCCCTGTTTTTGCAGTTTTTCAACAGCAGCAGCTGCTACATTCAGCCCGGTTGTCAGCATTCGAAGCTCGAATGGTAAGCTACAGATCTACTGGATACACCAGCAGTATATGAGACGACACTGTCTGACAATATCATCACTACTGCTGACAACACTTCAACGCAGCTTTGTTATATCTTTGTATTTAACATAACCGCATTGCGTGCTTCGCTGCAAGCGCGGCGTGCCCGGCCCTTTGGCAATGAAATGCCTGAAAGCAGACTGCACCGCAATGTACATGTGTAATGCGGTGCAGTATCTGCGAGTGCTTTAACCTGTATAGTGTATACGGCATGCATTTATATGTCTCTGTTCAACGCCAAGCTAAGGTGGGCCGATCATGGTGTCGGTGCAATTTCAGATTGACCTGCCCGTGGGCAGGAGCAGGCGTTGACAGCGTTTTACCACTCACAGGCAACACTATCAAGTGTTTTTATTTGCTGATATTTGTCTCATGTTGCCACCGGCAGGTCGAAAGGAGAGAACTACAGCTCCGATGCGGTTGGGTATGTCTAGCTTAAGCGTGACGGGACCACCTGTACCATCTACGCCAGGGTACCCGAGACACGCGTAAAGAGCAGGGTCTACGCCGTCCAGGTCTCCATCGACGAGACTAAGGAGCGCATTGTTAGTGCAGGCGGCCTGGACTGTGTGGCGGCCGCTGGTGGTTGCAAGCATGTGGCTGCTGTTCTTGGATGGCTGAACAGCAAAAGCTCTGGGTAGTGTAACCAGTACGGAGTCGTACTGGAAGAAGGCCTGTCTTTCGTGTGCAGCCTTGGAATTTGGGCCATTTTCTGGACTTTTTGGGTTCAAAGAATTCTGCTCTCTTCATATTTGTTCAGGAAATTTGCTCTCTTTTCGCCTGATCTTACCGACATTGTAGTTAAAATATAATTCAATTTTCCTCAAGGATTTAATATCTATTACAAATCGGGATTTTTTACTTTCCAAGTAAAATAATAAAAAAAAAATGAAAATCTTAATTTGCCTGACAATACAATTTTACTCTCTTCCTATGGATTTTTACTCTCCGGGACCAGGTCATGAAATGAAAAATCCAACACTGTTCGTGTGTCCCAGCGGAACTGAAGTCCGCCGACGCAGCAGCGCTTAGGCCAAAGCGGAGACGGCTGAATGCACATTTTACGACAGGGGTGGATTTCCTGATGGATGTAATTCAAGCGGGCTCCTCCAGAAACTGCACTAGTCTGCTCTTCGATCATTTCGGCGACAGAGGGGATCGTTGTAGTGTTAGGGAGCTGGGTGTGTACCAGCTACTACACACCTTCGTGTCCAGAAATGATGGTGCGGACGAAGGTGAACCTCTGTCTGCAGCATAGTTTCTGTCCTTTTGCTCCGCTCGCATGTAGTCAGCCCTGTGCTTGCGTGTAGAAGCGGAGACGAAGGGTCAAAGCGATTCATCGCTTTGACACGCTATGCGGTTCGGGCGCGTGACAGCGTCGAATGCGTACGGTGCGGCGCATTGTGGGACCACCGAGGGCACACTGGTGTCTAACATCGTCGGCGCTTCTCGGCTGAGGGACAGTGCGGCGATGTTCAGGGGCCGCAAACTAGATCCGCTGGTTCTAGCACAGGTGGAAGCAGAGCTCAGTGTTAATGTGCGTGCCTCGGGTTTGGTGTTGAACCCGGAGTACCCAGTGCTTGGTGCGTCGCCCGACGGGCTCACCAACGGCTGCATTGTCGAAGTGAAATGTCCGATCAGCGAAAAGAACTTTAAGTACATTCTTGCGAGCGGAAATGTGGCTGCAAAGTACCGGACTCAGCTCCAGATGTTGATGACTCTGACCGGGGCAGAGCGTGCCTTCTTTTGTGTGGCGCACCCTGACTTTGAAAAAAAACAGACGTGTCCGCATCGTGCAACTGCGCACGAACAGCAACTATGGCAATGAGCTGTGTGCCAAGTGTGTAAAGTTCTGGGAGAATGCCATCTTCCCAAAGCTCGTTAAGGCATACATAGACGTGCAAATGTAGTGTCGCGAGCTGCTGTGCTTGCTTTTCAACGTTACCATGCCACTACCATTCCGCATGTTCGCCTCATTATAATCGATGGACTTCGGTCCCGGTGCAGTCTGAGCGCCGGTAATGTCGGAGCTCAATTATACTTTTCTGCTGGCAGTTGGACGGCCGACCGCGGACTCGTGTAGTGGTTGTAGCTTCGTGCTTGTGCTGACTCGTGCTGTGCTTGCGGCCGGACGCGGACTTGTCCTGGTTAGGGATCCGTTGAACATGGCTCAGCGTCAGTTCAAGATGGCTGAATACAGTTCCAATCCACTTGCAGTCTTTTCAATCGGGAAGGTAGCGTAGAAGTTATCTCCCTTTTGTAACTTGTCTACACTGGAATATACACTACACTTTAAGCTAGTCATTTTTTAATAAATGACATGCATATGTCACCGCCGTTTTAATCTTTTCATTGACTGTCCTCCAATCTGAGAACATGTATGGGAAATGTGACCAGCACGGAACAAAAAGAAACTGTTGCGGTAGGTGGTATTTATTGCAACAGTCATGCCGCAAATTACCGCAGATGTGTACACGGGAACAGAACAGGCGGTGAACCGGCTCGGGGCCGGCAGCCCTGGTGCCGCACTGTGAACGTGACTAGCTCATAGACTGCTTCATCACGACACCTTTATGTATGTGGAAGGCAGGACTCAATGCGTATTAAATACGCTTAGTATAAGTAGGTACAAGTAGTGCCTGGGTGGCGCTTACCGAGTCCCCTGCTGTCGGGCGTTGCCGAGTTTCAGTGGTGTGATTCTGGTACCACATGCGTATTTAATGGAGGGAGCCTCGGGAGTCGGGAGCCGATTGTGCTGATTTCTGTTTCGCCTTCTGCAGCTATAGTGCGTTCAGTGAGGATTCAGCGGAAGTGCAGGGAGTGTCAATCGTTCCACCAGTGGCAGGGAGTGTCCATCGTCCCACCAGTGGCAGGGAGTGTCCATCGTTCCACCAGTGGCCTGTACGGTCACCCACAGGAGTAGACCCACTGGGGGGGGGGGGGGGGGGGGGGGGGCGTGCAGCATCGAGACCGATCCGACTGCAGCTCAGACAGCTCGGTCAGCTGCAGCTCAGACAGCTCGGTCGGCTGCAGCTCAGACAGCTCGGTCGGCTGCTGCTCAGACAACTCTGTCGGCTGCAGCTCAGACAGCTCGGTCGGCTGCTGCTCAGACAGCTCGGTCGGCTGCAGCTCAGACAGCTCGGTCGGCTGCAGCTCAGACAGCTCGGTCGGCTGTAGCTCAGACAGCTCGGTCGGCTGCTGCTCAGACAGCTCGGTCAGCTGCAGCTCAGACAGCTCGGTCGGCTGCAGCTCAGACAGCTCAGTCGGCTGCCGCGCCGCCCACAGCGTCTCGATCCTGCCAAGATGAGAACCCATGCCGGCAGCCATTCACAAGCCGTCAGCTGCAGACGGCTGCTGAAGCCTTGGAAGCTGCAAAGGCTCCAGAAGCTTCTGTTGGGTTCGACTTGGTCTGGGATGGTTGTTGTGCCGTCTCCGGATGCCGCTGACAGCTGCACGGCAGCTTGTCTCAGGCTCGCCGTTCGCGTGTGTGAGGTGCCATACAGCCGCGACAAATCATGTGCCAACCGGGTGCACAGTGGCAGGTACAGCTGAGATGTGAACAGAGGTGGGCTGACAAAACTGAGAGAAGAATATTAAAAAGACAACGTCCTTATAATATTAGCGTTTAACGCAGCCAAATTGATTGAAACTTACAAACAACTTTTTAAACTGACAACCAATACAAGAGCAACTATTTTCCCAAGCCTCCCACTAGCGGCACCCACGATCAGTTAACCGGGAGTGTCATCATCGGGTGTGCTCAAGGTTTGATCGTGGCACAAGGCTAAACACGAATATAGCCAGGACTTGCTATTTTCCTCAAAGAATACTTTCTAACTCAAATAGCTTTGCACCAACATTCGGATTTAAAGGTGATTTTATAAACAAAAACACTTTAACCTCAGTATTATAAGACCTATCCAACAAACTACCTCACGAAACATGCTGTTTTAGGCTAGGGTCTAAAAGACCGACCAGATTAGCAGGAGTCCATGCTCCAAAACTACTGGACCGATCTGAGTGATTTTTTCACCATTCGATTCAGAGTGGTCTGAAACGGTGCCGTGTTGGATTTCATACCGTTTGGTCCACCCTAAATGTACCAAATTGGACCAACACTATTAGTGCAAATTTGCCGACGAGCCCATGCTTCAAACCATTGAACCGATCTGAAGGATTTCTTCACCATTCGATCCGGCGTGGTGCAAAACGGTGCCGTTTTGGATTTGATATAGATTGGTTTACTCTAAGTAGACCAAATTGGACCAAAACTAGCAAAAACCGTTGCCGACGAGCCCATGCTTCGAAACTATGGGAACGATCTGGGTGATTTCTTCACCATTCGATCTGGCATGTTTGGGCCGGTAACACGCTGGTCCCGCAGACCGCTGAGGCAGCGTTATTAGCGTCAGAAATTATTCACGTTTGTCTTCATCATAAGTTATCTATTACCTAGAAGCGAAATGTTTTTGGTAGATAGGGGTCAGTAGAGACGGCGCTATGCGGGTGTATATTGTTTTTGTGTGTGTGTGTGAAAACTCGTCTTCGTGTCATCTTTTACGGCGTTGGGAAGAATAGCATGGTAAAAAAATATTGCAAAAATATGGCAACGCCTGTCAGTCTGCCTAAATATTACTCAAACAGCTTTATGTTACGAATATAATTTCATACATACATACATACATACATACATACATACATACATACATAAATACATACATAAATACATACATACATATATACATACATACATACATACATACATACATACATACATAGACATACATACATACATACATACATACATACATACATACATACATACATACGTGCGTGTGTGTGTGTGTGTGTGTGTGTGTGTGTGTGTGTGTGTGTGTGTGTGTGTGTGTGTGTGTGTGTGTGTGTGTGTGTGTGTGTGTGTGTGTGTGTGTGTGTGTGTGTGTGTGTGTGTGTGTGTGTGTGTGTGTGTGTGTGTGTGTGTGTGTGTGTGTGTGTGTGTGTGTGTGTGTGTGTGTGTGTGTGTGTGTGTGTGTGTGTGTGTGTGTGTGTGTGTGTGTGTGTGTGTGTGTGTGTGTGTGTGTGTGTGTGTGTGTGTGTGTGTGTGTGTGTGTGTGTGTGTGTGTGTGTGTGTGTGTGTGTGTGTGTGTGTGTGTGTGTGTGTGTGTGTGTGTGTGTGTGTGTGTGTGTGTGTGTGTGTGTGTGTGTGTGTGTGTGTGTGTGTGTGTGTGTGTGTGTGTGTGTGTGTGTGTGTGTGTGTGTGTGTGTGTGTGTGTGTGTGTGTGTGTGTGTGTGTGTGTGTGTGTGTGTGTGTGTGTGTGTGTGTGTGTGTGTGTGTGTGTGTGTGTGTGTGTGTGTGTGTGTGTGTGTGTGTGTGTGTGTGTGTGTGTGCGTGCGGTGCGGTGCGGTGCGGTGCGGCGCGGCGCGGGCGGGGGCGGGCGGAGGTGTGGGTGTGTGGGTGTGTGGGTGTGGGTATGTGTGTGTAGGTATGTATGGTGGTATGAATGTAATATAACTATACACCTATCTTACCTTTGCACGCAACACACATTACTGGTGTATGGTGTTTGCGCAATACGCATGCGTAAATATAGTATAGCCTTGCGTAAAAGTACTCAGTGTATCTAGGGCCTTGGGAGTGTAGTATAGCCAAGGCCATGTGTACTAGTAACATTCATTCATGAAACTTTAAAACTACAAATGCCGCACCTGTAGGTGCGGCATTTGAAGGTTTACAAAAAAACAATATGCAAAGGATTAATATAGCACTATCTACTGCTCTGTGACATCATACATCAATATTGATTCATTTCATTGATGTTTTACGTATATACATATACACGTATCGTTGCATTGTATTGTATCTAGTTCCGCAATTCCTACCACGTACTGGTACTCTGGTAAACAAGTAAATCCCTTATCACCTGCACTTTCTCAAATAAAGATATATTTTCTTCTTTCCTTTATGAGGTTGGCACTTATCGGCTGGAGTTGTTGCGGCGGTTGGCCGCCGGGGGCCGCTGGTGGGCCGGGGTGTTGTGGCGTCGCGGGCGGGTGGTACCAGTTAAGTATTTAACGCTAAATATGTATTTATTTAAAAATAAATAAATCGATCAACATGTGGTGGTGCCATTTGCTTGCGGCGTCGTGATGTCCTGGCTCGCTGGCGGTCCCTGGCGGCCGGCTGCTGCAGCGGTTTCAGCGGCTAGTGCTGATGGCGCCCTTTGTGAAACCTCCGGGACTGACATGTCGGTGTTTGCTTAGGTTGGTACTCTTGTGTTTTGCTGTTCTTTTTCCCTGGCGGCCGGCTGCTGCAGCGGTTTCAGCGGCTAGTGCTGATGGCGCCCTTTGTGAAACCTCCGGGACTGACATGTCGGTGTTTGCTTAGGTTGGTACTCTTGTGTTTTGCTGTTCTTTTTCCCTGGCGGCCGGCTGCTGCAGCGGTTTCAGCGGCTAGTGCTGATGGCGCCCTTTGTGAAACCTCCGGGACTGACATGTCGGTGTTTGCTTAGGTTGGTACTCTTGTGTTTTGCTGTTCTTTTTGTTTAATTAGGTCAAGATAGCTACCTCAGATAATTTTCTGAGATATGAAGATACGACATTTAACCCATTTTCAGATATAATATCTGATGGTCTATCTCTTACTCATACACAATTCGAAAATATCAGAAAACAATGCAGATTCTACAATCCTGGTGAACTGGATAGATGTTCTTTAGCAAATGAGATAACTATGCTTCATATAAATGCTCGTTCAATGGTTAACAAGGTTGATGAAATAAATATGTTCTTATCATCAACAAATCACAAGTGGAATTTCATTTTTGTTTCTGAGACCTGGTTCACTGAAGCTTTTGAAGAGTTATTTTCTCTTGGCTGCTATCAATTGTTCTGTGCAAGTCGCCCTGAAAAACCGGGTGGTGGATCTGCAATCTATGCAGATCCACCACCTGGTCACATACACATAAATACATACATGCAAAACAAATATCTTTATATAATTTTACAACTGCTGAAGCAGTTTTTCTACAAGTTAACCTAAATAGACATACAAATTGTCTAATCATTCAAATATACAGAGCACCCAGGAATAACTTGAGTTTCTCTCTGAGCTTGAGCAATGTTTGGTACAAATTACTAGACTGAATGTACTTACATACATTGTGGGTGACTTTAATGCTGATCTTTTTACTATGCCTGGCAATAGCTTCGGTGAATCAGTCTTCACCCTCATGTGCTTATATGAATTTCTTCCTACAATCTCTAAAGCTACTAGGGTTTCCATAGAATCTTCAACTCTGATTGATAATATTTTTTGCAATGATATTTCAGTAGTGCAACAGTCAGGTGTGATACAACCAGATTTCTCAGACCACTTCTCAATATTCTCTTCCTCTGACATCACCCTTGATAAGAAGTCATCTGCAAATGAAGTCAAAGAATGTTTTGACTATCACTATATAGATAATCTCAATGAGTTTCTAGTCGAAGAACTAGAAGATTTTCAATCTGAAAAAAAAATCCTGAAAGTGCTTGCAACATAATAATTACCTCTTACAACAAAGACATTGCAAAATTTTTATAAACAAAATATCAAGAAGGAATAATGCTATTCAACCATGGATTACACCTGGGTTACTTAACTCAATAAATAGAAAAAGTATTTTGTTTAGTATAAAACTGAGAAATCCAAATGCTGAGAATAATGCAAAGTATAGCACATATAGAAACTGTCTCAACTCAGCATTAAGAAATGTTAAAAACATTACTATAAGTTGGAGTTTGCAAAATATCATAACAATCCCAAACAAACTTGGGAAACACTAAACCAACTTCTTCGACGAAAATCATCAAACAATGAACTTCCAAACAAGTTTGTGTCTGATTCAGGTGAAGAGTTTGATGATGATATATCAATATCAACAGAATTTAACAAGTTCTTCACTGAAATAGGACAGAAGTTAACAAATAAAATCACTACATCTGTTAGAGATCCTCTGGACAATTTAGGAGATGTCCTAAATGAAGACATGATTCTATTTCCAACAAATGCAAATGAAGTAGAGGAAATCCTTTGTGGGCTGAAAAATGTAGGAGCAGGATTTGACAATATTAACCCGCGAGTTACTGGGGGGCTATTTTTTGCCCCCCCCTCCCGTTATTTTACAATAACTCCTAAACAAACACCGGTATCGTCACCAAACTTGCAGTACCTTCTCTCACATCAATTCTACATATGTTGGCAAAAGGAAAAATATTAGGCTATGATAGGTCAACCGAGAATGACGTCAGAGTGACGTCATGTTCTTCGGTTTTTGTTGCAAAATAATGGTTTGCGGAAAACTCTGTCAAAGGTACGATATTTGAGATGAACTAAATTGTTTTAAATCAAATTACTCACAATCGACCGGGCTATCAAACTAATATCTCGGATTTTTGAGGGTTTTTTTTAATTCAAAATTTTGAGAAATCCAAATACATTTTTTTTAAACCAAATTTTCAAGAAAAAATCAGAATTATCCAAAAACCGGAATATATGTGATCTAGATGTATGCGGTGAATATGTGTACCAAATTTAAAGTCGATATCTTTAAAAATGACCGAATTATGACCTATAAATGACAAAAATCGACCACTTCTCACAGCATTACTATGCATAAAAAATGCATTTCCATTTTTGTTTTTTACTTAGATTTATATGGAACAAACAATGTTCTAAGGCCATTTTTTCGCGTTCTAGACGAAAAACAAACCCATAAACATGTGTTACAACGCCTAATGACCGTAATCTGCAGTTTGACCTCGTGACCTCGGATGACCTTGACCTGACCCAAGATCATAAACAGCTTAGAAAGGTACTTAGAAGTGTCAGACACACGAATCATACCGATTTATCGACAGCGTATGCGTTTAATATCGCAATTTTGCGCGACAATTCCATCCATCGAGACCTTTTGACACAGTCAAACATTTTGTACTTGACCTGACCTGTGACGTCATCGGTGACCCCGAGGTCAACAATATTATGTTTCCCTCAATAAATTTCCCAGGGCTATCGAATGCCGTTTGAATTTTTACATTCGGTCCAGTAGTTCCGGAGATCAGAGGGGGGGGGGGGGGGAAATAGCCCCCCTCCAGTAAGTCGCGTTATGAAATATACCCCAGTAACTCGCGGGTTAACTAAAACATATGTAAGAATACATAAAAATCAATATTACCACATCTTGTTCACTTTTCAATCTATGCTTAAATGAAGCAGTATTTCCAAAACAACTACAAACTGCAGTTATCAAGCCTATCTTCAAAACAGGAGATCCAATGTCATTTTCTAATTACAGGCCAATCAGCATATTGCCATACTTATCAAAAATCTTAGAAAACTTATACATATTCAATTGTTACAACACTTCACAAAAAAATAAACTGCTTTGTGAAAAACAATTCGGTTTTCGCAAAGGATTTTCAACATATATGCCCATTATATTGATGCAAGATTTGATTACAAAAGCCTTTGAGGAGGAGGAATGTGTTGTTGGCATATTCTTGGATTTAAAAAAGGCATTTGACACTGTAGATCACAATATTCTTTGTGAAAAACTAAAAAAATATGGTGTCTGGAAAAGCATATGAGATACTCCAATCATACCTCACAGATCGCAAACAGACTGTTAACATAAGGGGTACCCAAGCAGAATTTAGGAATGTGGGCATAGGTGTGCCCCAAGGATCAATCTTGGGACCTCTTTTGTTCATTATATATGTTAATGATCTAGTAAACATTGATGGTAGCTGCGAGTTTTTCATATATGCTGATGACACAGCCATTTTCTTTAAGCATCATGATATGGATGTTCTTCAAATCATGATCAATATAGTATTGCCAAAAATATATACTTGGCTACAGTCAAACTTCCTTTCTTTTAATGTATCAAAGACTGTATATCAAATATATAGTAAGCGCAAAATAAATATTAACATAAGTGTGCAAATGAATGAGGCATTTATTGAGAAAAAGGTACAGTTAAGTACTTAGGAATGTTGATAGATGATGATTTGAAATTTACTTCTCACATAAACAACGTCACAAATACTGTCAGCCGAAATGTGGGCATGATGTGTAGAGTAAAATACTTTGCAGATACAAGACAGTCTTGCAGCTATATAATGCACTCCTACTTCCTTATATCAATTATTGCTGCCTTATTTGGGGGACAGGATATGTTCATCATACTAAAAAACTATTAATTCTGCAAAAGAGACCAATGCGAATCATAGAAGGCATTTATCCTCCTCAAAGTGCCAATCCAGTTTTCAAAAAATATAATTGTCTAAAAGTTCAAGATATTGGCAAACTACAAATGATGCTCATAACGCATAAGCATGTATGCAACCAGTTACCTCACCCAATACAAAATATGTTCAATATACACATTGAAATTTGTCACTCTACAAGACAAACCAAACATTTTCAAAGTATTTTTTCAACAAAGAATTATAGACTTTTCACCATAACATGCCTCGGTCCCAGACTTGTCAACGATTCAATGTGAATCGACTACTTTTGATTGAATCATTCTTATTTCAAATGAATGACTCATGAATCGATTCACCTCATGCGCAAACCTGTTATGAGTCACTGATTGAATCATTCATACAGAGAAAATGGCTGATTGAATCATTCATTGCTCAAATAATCATTCTTTTTTGGTCGAACAGCATAAACTGTCCACAAAATATGCCAGCGGCCCAGCATTCATAGCCTGAGGGGCCATTAATCGGCTTGAAGTTTGTTGGCCTGAGGGGACTAAAATCAATAGAGAACTAAAAAAAACAGGCTTCCCTGTGGACAAACCAGGCACTTAATGGCCAATTATATGAGCTGTGTCCTGAGCTGTAGCCTGTAATTCATCTATGCGTAAAGAAAGCGAGGCTTTGTGTCCAACTCCAGTGGGCACAAAGCCACTGTTCAATCAGCCCAAACTAGGTGAATACCTTGGAACTGGTAGGGTTAGGGGTAGGTACCTAAATACTTAGAAAAGGTAACTAACTCATACTTTGGTTCATAAACCACACAGTACACGCACACCTTTTTCACACGAACAAATTATCAAAAGGTACCCACCTTTTCCTAATTTCTAGGCTATACCATATACAAAACTAAATCATAAACAAACATTTGCATGACCTCCGCATGTCCCAAATATCACTATCGCATCTGCGCCGCTTTATTCCACATCATGCTTTATACAAAATAATACCTAATGCAAAATCAAAATAAATGTTATATTCGCTTAAAAAGTGAAACGTAAAGTCATTAATGCTTTTGGAACTTGGAATTTGCAATTGTAATAAAAATTGTAAATATCATTTTATAATCAAAATAAGCAACACGCGTGTCCAATTGGCTCACATTCACATTCACATTCGGAAAAAACATTCGCGGACTATTTGGATTGGCTTCAAAATTGGTACACCAATAGATCACGACCTAGTGGTCATTCTGGTAAAATCTTAGAGTCGCACATTTAAAATCCAAGGAGTTAGAGCAGGTCAGATAGGTTTAAGGTCAAACAGCGGACTATTCCGATTTGCATGAAAATTAGCACACAGTAGCCTATTTCACAAAGCAAAAAAGTTTGTAATTACAAAGAATTTCTTTGTAATTACAAATAATTTTTACACATGTTTGTAGTTTGGATTTCACAAAACCCTAGGGCAGTAAATTTCAATTTACTATTTACAAACTACTTTACAAAGATATTGTTTGTAAAAATGTTTGCAATTGCACATGTTCTATTTCTCAAAGGTTCACAAATTGAAACGAAGGAAGTGAGGAAATGTTTGCAATTACAAACTTGTAATTCCAGTGGGTCAGGAGTTCTTAATTTCAGAAACTGCATTGACAGTTGACATTGTTTGACTGTTCAGGTTATTTTCTTGGTGAGGTTGTTACGTTGCCGAGGTTGTTAGGGTAATGGTTTAGTTATGCATAGGTATAGCTGCCCAAAACAATTTATTTTTCCGAGATATTCGAACAGGGATCTCCAGCTTTGAAGTCCAGTCACAGTGCATGCACCTTACCGATATCGCTGTGAGGGGCGCCTCCGCGCGGAGAAACCGCATGGCGATAGAATTGCAGCGGTCAACGATGTCTTGTGCAATGTACAGTGAACCTTCACCCTTTACGAAGTAAGAAATCGGCTAGGTTAGGTGAAAAAATGTTCGAGAAATTCAACGATCTTTCTTTTAAGAGTAGTTCTGTTGTTATGCTCCGCCACCTGGTGAATGGTCAAATTCTGTTTACTCTAACTGCTTACCAAGATGTATTTTTACGATCAGAGTTTGCATTCCGATGAAAGGTTAATTAAAAGATTATTCTCCCTATAACTAATTTTATATTGAATAAAAAAATTAACCACAATGTAAATATTTGTTAAATTAATTTGTGAACAATCAAATTATTTGTCATTAGCATCAAGTTTAATACAAACGTTCTTGATTTCAAGCTTTCTGCTGTACTAACATTTGTGTTTACAATTTTCTTTACAATCGGTAATTCAGAGGTGGCGAATGTTTGTGAAATAGCTTTTTTTGTGAGGTTTGCAATATTTTCTTGCGTTTGTAATCACAAACATGTGTAAATACTAACTTCTTTGTGAAATAGGCCTCTGGTAGAACATAACCTCCTTATCACGCTCATGAAATCTTAGAGTCGCACATTCAAAATCAAAGGATTTAGAGCAGGTCATATGTTTAAGGTCAAACAGCAGACTATTCTGATGTGCATGCAAATTGGCACACAGGTAGAGCATGACCTCCCTATCACGCTCATAAAATCTTAGTCGCACATTCAAGATCAAAGGAGTTAGACAAAGGAATCGACACTTCCCTTTAATGTCGAGTGATTGAATCAAGATTGAATAATTCATTATGGTAATGTTGAACGATTGAATCATGATTGAATCATTCATTATGGTAATATTGAGTGATTGAATTATGATTGAATCATTCATTATGGTAATGTTGAGTGATTGAATCATGATTGAATCATTCATTATGGTCCGTGAATCACTGTGAATCGACTCATGACAAATATGAATCATTGACAAGTCTGCTCGGTCCCAAACTATGGAATGATATTATATGTAGAAGCATTGGCCCTAACGAGGTACCACAATCCAAGTATGTGATGAAAAAAAAAATCACTTCATTTCACAATATTAGTAACACATAATGTTGTTAATAGTAATGGGTTGTAATTAAATGGTTATTGTATCTGGTTGTTATGAGTAACATTGTGTTGCTCAGTTGCTGCTGTGTGTATGTCCATGACATGCATATGCGTATATGTGTGTGTATATGTGTGTGTGTGTGTGTGTGTGTGTGTGTGTGTGTGTGTGTGTGTGTGTGTGTGTGTGTGTGTGTGTGTGTGTGTGTGTGTGTGTGTGTGTGTGTGTGTGTGTGTGTGTGTGTGTGTGTGTGTGTGTGTGTGTGTGTGTGTGTGTGTGTGTGTGTGTGTGTGTGTGTGTGTGTGTGTGTGTGTGTGTGTGTGTGTGTGTGTGTGTGTGTGTGTGTGTGTGTGTGTGTGTGTGTGTGTGTGTGTGTGTGTGTGTGTGTGTGTGTGTGTGTGTGTGTGTGTGTGTGTGTGTGTGTGTGTGTGTGTGTGTGTGTGTGTGTGTGTGTGTGTGTGTGTGTGTGTGTGTGTGTGTGTGTGTGTGTGTGTGTGTGTGTGTGTGTGTGTGTGTGTGTGTGTGTGTGTGTGTGTGTGTGTGTGTGTGTGTGTGTGTGTGTGTGTGTGTGTGTGTGTGTGTGTGTGTGTGTGTGTGTGTGTGTGTGTGTGTGTGTGTGTGTGTGTGTGTGTGTGTGTGTGTGTGTGTGTGTGTGTGTGTGTGTGTGTGTGTGTGTGTGTGTGTGTGTGTGTGTGTGTGTGTGTGTGTGTGTGTGTGTGTGTGTGTGTGTGTGTGTGTGTGTGTGTGTGTGTGTGTGTGTGTGTGTGTGTGTGTGTGTGTGTGTGTGTGTGTGTGTGTGTGTGTGTGTGTGTGTGTGTGTGTGTGTGTGTGTGTGTGTGTGTGTGTGTGTGTGTGTGTGTGTGTGTGTGTGTGTGTGTGTGTGTGTGTGTGTGTGTGTGTGTGTGTGTGTGTGTGTGTGTGTGTGTGTGTGTGTGTGTGTGTGTGTGTGTGTGTGTGTGTGTGTGTGTGTGTGTGTGTGTGTGTGTGTGTGTGTGTGTGTGTGTGTGTGTGTGTGTGTGTGTGTGTGTGTGTGTGTGTGTGTGTGTGTGTGTGTGTGTGTGTGTGTGTGTGTGTGTGTGTGTGTGTGTGTGTGTGTGTGTGTGTGTGTGTGTGTGTGTGTGTGTGTGTGTGTGTGTGTGTGTGTGTGTGTGTGTGTGTGTGTGTGTGTGTGTGTGTGTGTGTGTGTGTGTGTGTGTGTGTGTGTGTGTGTGTGTGTGTGTGTGTGTGTGTGTGTGTGTGTGTGTGTGTGTGTGTGTGTGTGTGTGTGTGTGTGTGTGTGTGTGTGTGTGTGTGTGTGTGTGTGTGTGTGTGTGTGTGTGTGTGTGTGTGTGTGTGTGTGTGTGTGTGTGTGTGTGTGTGTGTGTGTGTGTGTGTGTGTGTGTGTGTGTGTGTGTGTGTGTGTGTGTGTGTGTGTGTGTGTGTGTGTGTGTGTGTGTGTGTGTGTGTGTGTGTGTGTGTGTGTGTGTGTGTGTGTGTGTGTGTGTGTGTGTGTGTGTGTGTGTGTGTGTGTGTGTGTGTGTGTGTGTGTGTGTGTGTGTGTGTGTGTGTGTGTGTGTGTGTGTGTGTGTGTGTGTGTGTGTGTGTGTGTGTGTGTGTGTGTGTGTGTGTGTGTGTGTGTGTGTGTGTGTGTGTGTGTGTGTGTGTGTGTGTGTGTGTGTGTGTGTGTGTGTGTGTGTGTGTGTGTGTGTGTGTGTGTGTGTGTGTGTGTGTGTGTGTGTGTGTGTGTGTGTGTGTGTGTGTGTGTGTGTGTGTGTGTGTGTGTGTGTGTGTGTGTGTGTGTGTGTGTGTGTGTGTGTGTGTGTGTGTGTGTGTGTGTGTGTGTGTGTGTGTGTGTGTGTGTGTGTGTGGTGTGTGTGTGTGTGTGTGTGTGTGTGTGTGTGTGTGTGTGTGTGTGTGTGTGTGTGTGTGTGTGTGTGTGTGTGTGTGTGTGTGTGTGTGTGTGTGTGTGTGTGTGTGTGTGTGTGTGTGTGTGTGTGTGTGTGTGTGTGTGTGTGTGTGTGTGTGTGTGTGTGTGTGTGTGTGTGTGTGTGTGTGTGTGTGTGTGTGTGTGTGTGTGTGTGTGTGTGTGTGTGTGTGTGTGTGTGTGTGTGTGTGTGTGTGTGTGTGTGTGTGTGTGTGTGTGTGTGTGTGTGTGTGTGTGTGTGTGTGTGTGTGTGTGTGTGTGTGTGTGTGTGTGTGTGTGTGTGTGTGTGTGTGTGTGTGTGTGTGTGTGTGTGTGTGTGTGTGTGTGTGTGTGTGTGTGTGTGTGTGTGTGTGTGTGTGTGTGTGTGTGTGTGTGTGTGTGTGTGTGTGTGTGTGTGTGTGTGTGTGTGTGTGTGTGTGTGGTGTGTGTGTGTGTGTGTGTGTGTGTGTGTGTGTGTGTGTGTGTGTGTGTGTGTGTGTGTGTGTGTGTGTGTGTGTGTGTGTGTGTGTGTGTGTGTGTGTGTGTGTGTGTGTGTGTGTGTGTGTGTGTGTGTGTGTGTGTGTGTGTGTGTGTGTGTGTGTGTGTGTGTGTGTGTGTGTGTGTGTGTGTGTGTGTGTGTGTGTGTGTGTGTGTGTGTGTGTGTGTGTGTGTGTGTGTGTGTGTGTGTGTGTGTGTGTGTGTGTGTGTGTGTGTGTGTGTGTGTGTGTGTGTGTGTGTGTGTGTGTGTGTGTGTGTGTGTGTGTGTGTGTGTGTGTGTGTGTGTGTGTGTGTGTGTGTGTGTGTGTGTGTGTGTGTGTGTGTGTGTGTGTGTGTGTGTGTGTGTGTGTGTGTGTGTGTGTGTGTGTGTGTGTGTGTGTGTGTGTGTGTGTGTGTGTGTGTGTGTGTGTGTGTGTGTGTGTGTGTGTGTGTGTGTGTGTGTGTGTGTGTGTGTGTGTGTGTGTGTGTGTGTGTGTGTGTGTGTGTGTGTGTGTGTGTGTGTGTGTGTGTGTGTGTGTGTGTGTGTGTGTGTGTGTGTGTGTGTGTGTGTGTGTGTGTGTGTGTGTGTGTGTGTGTGTGTGTGTGTGTGGTGTGTGTGTGTGTGTGTGTGTGTGTGTGTGTGTGTGTGTGTGTGTGTGTGTGTGTGTGTGTGTGTGTGTGTGTGTGTGTGTGTGTGTGTGTGTGTGTGTGTGTGTGTGTGTGTGTGTGTGTGTGTGTGTGTGTGTGTGTGTGTGTGTGTGTGTGTGTGTGTGTGTGTGTGTGTGTGTGTGTGTGTGTGTGTGTGTGTGTGTGTGTGTGTGTGTGTGTGTGTGTGTGTGTGTGTGTGTGTGTGTGTGTGTGTGTGTGTGTGTGTGTGTGTATGTGATGTGCATGTATGTATATGTATGTGTGAGATATGTGATAAAAAAGTATCACATATGTATGCATATGCATGTGCATGCATAGTTGATGGTATCATGCATATATACATATATAGTCCAACAAGTTAGTTAAATGTGTTTGCTTTTCATGAGTCTCATATAAGTAGGTTATAGGTAGGGCGACCCATTCAATGGCGCTGGCTTTCACCCATTCAATGGCGCTGGCTTCGTGGTCCCTACTCGGCAACAAGCTATGCTTAGTTGAGTGGGGTCCACGAGGCACCAGCAAGAAACGCTTCAAATTGACCAGACTTTGTCCTCCGCCCTGTATGACTGATATCCCCTTTACTAACACAGTGAATGAATCCATCCTCATCCTGTCCTGGATGAGGATGAGAACGAATGAATGGATCCTCATCCTGTCCTGGATGAGGATGAGTGAGGATGATATCCTGGAACGTAGTTGAGGGGGGGGGGGGGGGGGGGGGGCAGTCATTTGCTGTTTTCAACAATGACTACTTTTCGCCTTCTTTTATATCACCACGTCTAACACCCAAACTACCTCTCTTCATATGCTTTTTTATGTTATTTCTTTCATTTCTTAGCTGGGAGTGCCGCGACATTTTCTCTTTTGTTTTCTGGTGTTAACTTAACCCGGCAGTCGCTGGGGTATATTCTGTAACACGACTCACTGGGGGGGGGGGGGGGGGGGGGGGGGGGCTTTTTTTAGCCCCCCCTGGTATCTTCAGAACCAATGATCGCAGCGGGACGCGCAAGGCGGCATTCGAAAGCGCTCAATGAGAGAAGCCTAACGCAAACTTTAAAAAAAATCAAATTAAGGTCACATGTCAGGTCACGGTCAAGTCAAACGTCAAAATCGAGGTATTTGAGTTTATGGACAATACTTGCCATCCATGGCCTTCGATTACGCCTATAATCACCCAAAGTGATGTCAAAGGTATGATACATATCCCACATGAGCTAAAGTGAGATTGTTGGAAAAGAGCAAGGTCAAGGTCAGGTCACAAAAGGTTACTACACACAAAATATCTACGAAAGTCATGCAGCACATGGTTTATGGATGCTTTTACGCGTACAATTCGATAGTAGAAGTCATTTTACCACCTGCCTTCATTTACGTGAAGTTAGTGTCAAGTTCAGGTCAAGTTCAGGTCACTGAAGGTCAAAATTTGAAATTGATAAAATCGAAATAAAAAAGGCATGTTTCTATATCAGATTTATCTAAAGAAAACAGTGCTGGCATTTATTTGTCTGTATCCGGTCAATAAAATCCAAAAAACGCAATTTCAAAATCTGACGTCATGATTTACCCATACTTTATATGTCATGAAAGTAAAAAAAGATGATATAATTTTGAAATTTGGTATGGTAGTTGCCCATATGTTGTTATCTGATATATATTCCGGTTTTCTCAATATCTTTGACAAATTTGATTTTGTGAGCATTTTTTCAAAAAAAGTTTTTTTGGGGGGGGTCAAAACCCAAATTTTTCGAAATTTCGAGATAGCCGGTTTGTAGCCCTTGCAATGTTCTACCTTTTAGCGTTTTTCGATTGCATTTTGCTTCATATCCGGCATTTGTAGGGCCTGGTAAAATTTAGCCGATTTTGGTGTCAAAATCGTGTTTAGTGACGTCACTAAATTCACTATATCTCAAATATATTCTGACGACATTTTTTCATTTTTTCTTATAATGTGTGAAAATGATGCCCGGATAGGTACTGAAAGTTTGGCGTCGATATCTGCATTATTTATTGAGATATGCTTAATATTCCTAAGGGGGGGCTAAAAAAAGCCCCCCAGTGACTCGCGGGTTAAGGTGTCGTTGGGATCGAGGGCGGAGGCACTCCTGGTCACCTATTAATGGGTGGCGATTAGACAAAAAAAAAGTGCATGCATGCATGCATACATATATGTATGCATGCATACATATATGCATACATACATATATGTATGTATGCATGCATACATGCATACGTGCATGCATGCTTACATGCTTACATGCTTACATGCTTACATGCTTACATGCTTACATGCTTATATGCTTACATGCTTACATGCATACATGCATACATGCATACATGCATACATGCATACATGCATACATGTATACATGCATACATGCATACATGCATACATGCATTACATGCATACATGCATACATGCATACATCCATACATGCATACATGCATACATGCATACATGCATACATGCATACATGCATACATGCATACATGCATACATGCATACATGCATACATGCATACATGCATACATGCATACATGCATAGTGTCTGTGTCTGTGTCTGTGTCTGTGTCTGTTGTGTGCCTGCCTGCCTGCCTGCGTGCGTGTGTGCGTGCGTGCGTGCGTGCGTGCGTGCGTGAATTTCCACCGAAACGACGTAGACGTCTTCAGGGCGCTGAGTGAGTACACACTGCCGCGGGCATCCGACCTAAGCGTGGATTATTCCAATGATTTCAATTTGTTGGTTTGTGTATGTATGTTTCAGGGGCTCCGCCACGTTTTGAAATTAAATTCGGGAGCCGGGATCCAAGGAAGCCAAGTGGTCGCCGTCCGCGAAAAGTTGTTGAGCGGGGGGGGGGGGGGGGGATAATGG
Organism: Chirona hameri; assembly: GCA_036785665.1. Classification (NCBI taxonomy): domain Eukaryota; kingdom Metazoa; phylum Arthropoda; class Thecostraca; order Balanomorpha; family Balanidae; genus Chirona; species Chirona hameri. The sequence goes on along the minus strand of JAXIVJ010016436.1, from coordinate 2,613 downwards.
CGTCAGCGAAAAGTTGTTGAGCAGGGGGGGGGTAAGGCGAAACATTTGTATTGGCGAAAATGTCTTTATGAGCATTGTCTGCATAGGCACTTTATAGAACCTATGAGACTTGCAACGAAACTGTGTTCATCTGCAGCATCTCGAAAAGCTCGGATAATTAATTTTACTTTCGTTCGTTTCACACACGTGTCTACGCTGTTGCATGAATAATTTTGGCCCCAGAGGAGGCAGCGGATGGGTGGAGGGGGGGGGTGGGGGGGGGTGGCGTCGATAAAACTGTAACTCATGCGGTGGTTCCGTCTGCCGCTCTTCCTTGGCAGTGTGTGTGCTAGACTGTAAATGCAGAACATGGGAACTGAGATGCGACGTTTTATTGCTTTCCTAGTGATGATAATACAAGCTCAACGTGGGATATTCGGGTGTCTATTTAACACAGCACATCAGTATAAGACGATCACTTCATCATGTATATTTATTTGCTCGATGGAGTGACATTTTAATTAGTAGAATTACTCCAATAGATTATCATACGGTCAGCTACTCAAGCCACTTATCTCTTCATGTTAGCGCCTACTCGTCTTGCTCCTCTTGACTGCGATCAGGGGTAGCTTTCCCCCTCTGGGGCCAACAGCAAGCTCTTCTTGTCCAGCGGCAGTGGGCGCGGCGGCGTTTCGGCGTCGGCTTCAGCGTCATCTCCCTCAGCATCGATGCCAGAGCCACCTTGGCCTCGAAGAGCGCGAAGCGCATGGCGATGCAGTTTCTCGGCCCGATCCCGAACGGAATGTAGGCGCATGGGTGGCGCTTCTCCTTCTCCTCGGGCAGGAAGCGGTCCGGGTCGAAGCGCAGCGGGTCCGGGTAGTAGTCCGGGTCGCGGTGCAGCTCGTACACGGACATCTGGACCACTGTGCCGGCCGGCACGTTTACGCTGGTGCCGGGCAGCGTGTAGTCCTTGGTGCACTCGCGCTCCAGCCGAGTGGCCACCGGGTACAGCCGCAACGTCTCCGATATCACACGGTCCAGGTACGGCATGTCCATGACGGCGTCGTAGGTGAGGCCGCTGTGCTTGGCCACCGCCTCGTCCACCTCCTGCTGGACGCGCTGCTGAATCTCCAGATCCAGCGCCAAGCAGTAGGCGGTGAACGTCAGTAGGGATGCCGTCGTGTCGTAGCCGACTATTAAGAAGATCACAGACTGCGCCACGATGCTGCTGCTGGAGAGGATCCGCTTGCCGTCTTTGTCTTTGGTGTCCATCATCAGCTGCAGGAAGTCGCGGGTTGAGCTCGGATGCTTCTCGCGGTTAGCCATTGTCTTGTTGATCATACCAGTGAAGAAGTGGATCGTTTTCCGTGCAGGGTCTGGGATCTGCTTCATGATTTTCGCTGGCAAAATGGATATCGCCAAAAAGCGCGCAAGGAACGCAAAACTCAAGGTAAAGAGCTTTGCCGCATTGGTTGCAAATTGACTGTTGGGGTCGGTGAATGAATTGCAGTTGACCCGAACGCGCAGGAGGCGATGTTGTCCATCGTGAAGCGTCCGAACATGTGCTTTACCTCCACTTCACCCTTCCCGTTCATCTCCTCCAGCACGTATTGCGTCAGGTTCTGAGGCGTTTCCCAGCGTCAACTGGTACATCGCCTTCAGCTTACTGGCGGAGAAGGTAGGTGACATCACAGAGCGCGTCTCCTTCCATTCGGCACCCCTCAGGTTAAACACCGCCTCCTTCAGTGCATCGTTGTCGCCTTGGTTGCGTCTATCAGTGAAGTGTTCAAAGTCCTTGATGGCGATTGCACGGATGAGGTCAGGGTCTCCGACGAACAGTACCGGCCGATGCATCTCAAAGTAGCCACAGAACTTCTTCCCGCCGTGCTTGTAGTACAGCCAGTTTCCGAACTCCACTAGCGGCATCCAGAAGGCGGCCCGGATTCATTCCCCCAGGGAAAGCGCGCCTCCGGCCCGGGCACCCCGCGCGACTTCCAGAAGTCAAAGTCCTTTGTGATTTTGTAGTACAGCCATGCGAGCAGCAGGGCGAGCAGCGTCAGCGGCACGGGCGTGAACAGGCAGCGGATCGCCGCCAGCGGCACCGTCAGCAGCCAGCCGAACATGGTGTCTCGGTCTCACACACGCACACCGCACCGCCAACAGACACACCCTCAACAGGAGCAGACGCCGTCACCAGCAGAGGGAGCGGGCGCCTGGCCGGAGCTGCGACGGAGCGCTCTACAGTCCCTTCCCACCGCTCCGCCGGCTCAGCTGTTACTGCCACCTTGGCTGACCTTCGCTGCGACCAAGCCTCGCGCGCTGACGGTATCTTGAGAGTGCCGCGGCCTTCGGTGATTCAGAGTACACAGGCGCCCACATTGACTCACTGATAAATATATATATATATATATATATATATATATATATATATATATATATATATATATATATATATATATATATATATGTATATATATATATATATGTATATATATGTATATATATATATATGTATATATATATATATGTATATATATATATATATATATATATATATATATATATATATATATTATATATATATATATATATATATATATATATTATATATATATATATATATATATATATATA
>JAXIVJ010016435.1:10000-28840 GCA_036785665.1 Chirona hameri | reverse complement strand
GGGAACGGGATTCGGGAACGGGATTCGGGAACGGGATTTGGGAACGGGATTCGGGAACGGGATTCGGGAACGGGATTCGGGAACGGGATTCGGGAACGGGATTCGGGAACGGGATTCGGGAACGGGATTCGGGAACGCGATTCGGGAACGGGATTCGGGAACGGGATTCCGGAACGGGATTCGGGAACGGGATTCGGGAACGGGATTCGGGAACGGGATTCGGGAACGGGATTCGGGCACGGGATTCGGGAACGGGATTCGGGAACGGGATTCGGGAACGTGGGAACGGGATTCAGGAACGGGATTCGGAACGGGATCCGGATTCACGAAACAGGATGCGGGAACGGGACGGGAACGGGACGGGAACGGAACGGGACGGGAACGGGACGGGAACGGGACGGGGAACGGGACGGGAACGGGACGGGAACGGACGGGACGGCGAACGGGACGGGCGGGAACGGGACGGGAACGGGACGGGAACGGACGGGACACGGGACGGGACAGGGAAGGGACGGGAACGGGAACGGACGACGGGACGACGGAACGGGACGGGAACGGGACGGGAACGGACGGGAACGGGAACGGGAACGGAACGGGAACGGGACGGGACGGGACACGGGACGGGAACGGAACGGGACGGGAACGGACGGGAACGGGACGGGAACGGACGGACGGAACGGGGCGGGAACGATGGCTTTTGCTGAAAAGTATGGCTCATAAACTAATTACGTCGAATTTGACGCTTGACCTGACCGTGACCTGACATTTGACCTCACTTTGAAATTGTATCACTTAACCCGCGCACTGCAGGGGCTTTGCGCCGAACACGAACTCAGGGGGTTGATTTCTGCCCCCCCTCCCCTGAGATCTCGAAAACTACGCTACGTAGCGAGAAGCGGAAAACGGCATTTGATAGCTTGATACATGTTCTATCGAAAGTATGAAGTGTTCTTTTAGGTCAGGTCAAAATCGAGGTAACCAGAGGTCATTAAAGGTCAAATTTCTCAGTTTTTCCTGTTTTAGGGACATCGCTCCAGAAATTCCCATATATTTCAGAAACGATGCTAGTTAGAAACAAACGGAAAGAAGCAAACGCCAGCCAGTACAATTTGCAATCGCCAGCGTGTCCTAAGATTTGATATCAGGTCAATTTTGAGAGGCTACAGAGGTAAAAAAGAAAAAAAATCCTTTTATTTTGCTAAATCGTTTTTTGCTATTAACTTTTTACTTAATACAGATAACGAAAAACTGTTTACGCCATTGTGTGTATCTTGTAAAGGTTCTTCGAATGACATACATGGTGATCTTGTTAAGTCAATTTAACAATTTTACCTCAGGTCAAGGTCAAGTGGTGACCCAAGTAGGGCATATTGCATATGGGAAGACGTATCTCGACGAGACAAACACGTTGATGTCTGTTTTATTTATCTATCTTCATTATGTCGGGAGCTATTGACAAAAAAAGTGATGGTGACCTCGCATGACTCAAATGACCCAATAGGGGTCACTGAACAAAAAATTACACTTGGATCATCAAGAATATCCTATAATAACATGATCCAGAAGTAATTGGACTAATGTCATGCATATCCTTGAAATAGGAAGCATTTGTATATTTCCCTATTTACTTATTATGGGGAGGTTGCGAAATTGACCTGACCTTAACCCTATTTGTAACAGGCTCTGGCTACCCCTATTTGTAACAGGGGGGGGGGGGGGCGGATTCCGCCCCCTCCCCCCGGAGATCTCGAGATCTACCCGTCCGATTTTCAAAAATCAAACGGTGTTTGGTTCCCTCAACACGATCTAAATTTCTAAATAATAAAAACATCTACATTTGGATAGGGGGGCAACAGGGGGGCAAAAACTACAAATTTTAGTGGTATTTTTGATCCGACATAGCTTCCATGTTTATCGACCGATTTGAACACAACTAATGGGAATCGATAGAGATTGAATTGGAAAATTGATATATGACGGTAACGTTTTAAAATTCAAAAATCATAGGCGTGTGCAGGTCACTCAATAGGGGGTGAAGTAAATGCGTAATAAAACCATTTTTGATGTTGTTTTTTTGATAAATGAAATGGTATCTGATTGTGACATTAGACAGAACAGTTATACATCATATTTTTTGCCATAGGCGGTACCAGGTTAGTGAAAAAGGAGGTAAATTGGGAAAAAATATTAACCGCAGACAAGTTGCTACCCAGCACTATAAATATGTTACTGATCGTATATAGTTCCTTTTTGCATGTTGTACTTCATCATAGGCGTACCCAGGATCCAAACTGGGGCGGCACAAGACATTTTAAAAGTATATTATCCGTTATTATGATACTAACTAGTCAACAGTGACTATTTCACTTACAACTTCAATTGACATTGCTTACCCCCCCCCCCCCCTTTTACCCTACCTGGACTCGCTATTATCTTATAATCGTTCGTAGAGTAGCCTGTGGTGCGTGTTTTCATCCGAAAACTGCAGTATGTTATGTCATTGTACGCCCATGCCTCTTAGTTTCCTTGCAATAATATGACCCCCTTTCTTCCATTCCTGAGCGCGCCTCTGCCAAAAAATGACTTTATTCCCTTTTCTGGCCTCATATGTGCATATATATAATTGTAAGCTAAACGTCTATTGCGCCGTTATCGCTGGCATATCGTCATCTCCATGCCAGTCACCCCCCTGTTCATGTTCCTGAACACGCCCCTGAAACTCTATATGTAATAAATTATGCAAATAATGGAAGCAGAAGCTATATTTTACATCTTGATAGCTATAAATGCCCCTTACATCGCTCTATTGGCTTCCCGCCTAGCATTGAATACTTCCTAGAACCCCCCCCCCCCTTTTTCAAGCCCCTGAAACCGCCTCTGCCATGCAATTTTATGATATTTCATTAACATCAACTAATTTGCACTTGCTGCAATCACCGTAAACCGATGTAACTCATTTATACTTGATGCAGTTAGGAAGAAACCATGAAGATCGCATTTCCGTATTATCGCCAAATTTCGCCTCCGAACCCACCCAAAACTGGGCCCTGGAACCGCCTCTGTTCAGGTTAAGAACTCAAAATTTTGCTCGAAATGCGGTATTCAGTTCTATGAAAAGTTCGAAAATTTCATGGGCCTGCTCCCAGCCGTTCTGGAGATATCTGCGAAAAACATGAGGGGTGGGGGGGGGGGAATCCGCAACCCCCTACCCTGTTACAAATAGGGTTAGGTCACCGATATACAAATTCCGAGATAAACGAATTGTAAGTACGTAGGCCCTCATGACATCCTGTAAGTTTCAAACTGATCGGTGACAAACTCTGGCTTTGGCACAACTGCAAACATTTTTGGAGGTGGGTTCACTTGACCTGGTCTGGTGACCTGACCTGAAATGACCCGAGGTTAATTTTTTTTTCGAAGTGTGTGCAATTGATGTCCTAACAGGTGTGCTAAAACCCGGCGGCGCTGCGCGCCGCCTTTTTTTGCTATCTTTGAAAAACACTGAAGGGGGGGGGGGGGGGGGGGGGGCGGAAATCACCCCCCTCCCCCCTGCAGTGCGCGGGCTGATAATTTATTACATATAGAGTTTCAGGGGCGTGTTCAGGCACATGAAAAGGGGGTGACTGGCATGGTGATGACGATATCCAGCGATAACGGCGCAATAGACGTTTAGCTTATAATGATATACGCACATATGAGGCCAGAAAAGGGAATAAAGTTTTTTTTTTTGCAGAGCGCGCGTCAGGAATGGAAAACAGGTCATATTATTGCAAGGAAACTAAGAGGCATGGGTGTACAATGACATAACATACTGCAGTTTGCGAATGAAACACGCACCACAGGCTACTCCACGAGCGATTATAATATAATAGGCGAGTCCAGGTAAGGGTAAAAGGGGGAGGGGGTAAGCAATATTAATTGAAGTTGTAAGTGAAATAGTCACTGTTGACTAGTTAGTATCATAATAGCGGATATATACTTATCAAAAGGTCTTGCGCGCCCAGTTTTGTATCCTGTATACGCCTATGATGAAGTAGAACATGCAAAAAGGAACTATATACGATCAGTAACATATTTATAGTGCTGGGTAGCAACTTGTCTGCGGTTAATATTTTTTTTCCAATTTGACCTCTATTTTTCACTAGCCTGGTACCGCCTATGGAAAAAATATGATTTATAATGTTTGGTCTAATGTCACAATCACATACCATTTAATTTATTAAAAAAAACACATAAAAAATGGTTTTATTACGCATTTACTTCACCCCCCATATAGAGTGACCTGCACACGCCTATGATTTTTAATTTTCAAACGTCACCATCATATATCAATTTCCAATTCAATTTCTATCGATTCCTATTAGTTGTATTCAAATCGGTCGATCAACATGAAAGCTATGTTGGATCAAAAATACCACTAAAATTTGTAGTTTTTGCCCCCTGTTGCCTCCCTATCCAAAATGTAGATTGTATTATTATTTAGAAATGTAGATCGTGTTGAGGAGAACCAAACACCGTTTCATTTTTGAAAATCGGACGGGTAGATCTCGAGATCTCCGGGGGGCGGAATCCGCCCCCCTCCCCTGTTACAAATAGGGGTAGCCAGGAGCATGTTACAAATAGGGTTAAAGGGAAGTGTCGACCTTGATAGATTCGAGCGAATGCTATAAAATTACTAAACAGAGTACGCAGATAATTATTCTGCTTTTGATTTGTCATAAAACCCGGGAACTGTAGAGATATTCATGAAATAAAATATTATACAACATGACGTCATTTTCAGATTTACGTCACAAACACGTCACACCTCCCGATTTTATGGTTAATCGAATTAGGTAAACAGTGCCGCTTTATGTGCGCCGACAGTTGTATAATGCACACCGTAAGATACACATAACAGTACGCCATCTAGTAGCACTTTCTTCTGTGCCGTCACATGGATTCGATTTTTTGTCTGTGTCAACGAAAGTAAAAACGGTGATTTTCCTTTAGTCTTTCCCTGAAGAACAAATTAACTTACAAAGTAGGAACCATAGACACTTTTTGGAAGTTTTTAACCAATGAAGGAAGGAAAGCAATCCCCAGGCCAATTCTAACGCTACGTGACGTCACGGCTGCCCGTCATTACCGGAAAACCGCCTTCCGCTACACTGCATTTGTTTGGTGAGTTGCAGGGGGTGTCATCCTGGGATTCCCATGTATCGGCTGCCGAGCGGCTAAGGTATTAATGATGACGTCACTGGTGCTCTCGTCCAGTCGTGGCCTGCCCCGTCACCGCAGCTGCGCTTTTCTTTCGAGCGTTTTGCGGTCCTTTGACGGGTGTTGACGAGCGGCAATTTTAAGCTGTCGCCGTTAGATAAGTAAGTTAGTTAGGTTGCAAGTATGCCTTTTTTTCTTTTCCTTTTTAGCATATCTTGAACATTACGCCAAAACAATGTAATTTATCGCCCCTCAGGCGACCGGGCTAGCGTGTGGCCGTCTCGCCCATCAGCTAGACCGGGGCAGCGTATGACCGTCTGCCCCCCCCCCCCCCTCCCCTCGGCCGGACCGGGGCAGCGTATGGCAGTCTCACCCCTCAGTCAGACCTGCAGCGTATGCCGTCTTGCCACTCAGCCAGACCGTGACAGCGTATGGCCGCCCCCCCCCCCCCCCGTCAGCCGGACCGGGCCAGCGTGTAGCCGTCTCACCCCTCAGTCAGACCGTGGCAGCGTATGGCTGTCTCACCCCCCCCCCCCCCCCCGTCAGCCGGACCGGGCCAGCGTGTAGCCGTCTCACCCCTCAGTCAGACCGGGGCAGCGTATGGCCGTCTCACCCCCCCCCCCCCCCCTCAGCCGGACCGGGCCAGCGTGTAGCGGTCTCACCCCTCAGTCAGACCGGGGCAGCGTATGGCCGTCTCACCCCCCCCGTCAGCCGGACCGGGCCAGCGTGTAGCCGTCTCACCCCTCAGTCCGACCGGGGCAGCGTATGGCCGTCTCACCCCCCGTCAGCCGGACCGGGCCAGCTTGTAGCCGTCTCACCCCTCAGTCAGACCGGGGCAGCGTATGGCCGTCTCCCCTTCAGCATGAATTAAGGGAGGGATAATTATCCGCGGTAAACGTAACCTTAAAGGGATTATACGGGTTTTTCCCAGAATAATTGAGTTACATAGTAAAACTTACTTATAAAGGTGGTATAAGTCACACGGTAGTCACATTTTTATGGAAATTACCTCTTTTGCACGTAAGGACATTTCAAAGTGCACGGTGATGCCACCGCGTACTTTCTGCAGTACTGGCTGAGGCAGGGCCAGTCGTCTCTTTTATGTTAATGATAACACCTCACTTATGGCATATTTCCGGTCACAATAAACAATATATGATACAATAAACTTGTTTTTCCAACGACAGCAGTAGTTGCCTAGTTTTTCCCATAAAAGTCGATATTTTTCATGAATTTTCATGCCAAAAAATTAATACGCCACCACCAAATTCTCAACACTAAAGGCCGCAAGGAAAAAAAACCCACAAAAACCACAAAACCCGAACGAAAAATATGTAGTAATACAGAGTCCCGTAAGAATTGAATTTAATAATCTTTTTGTGATCCAGTGTAGGAATTGCAGATAATTAAAAGCTCTAAAATTGATGAAAAACGATTAAACGCATGGCATTTCTTGCCTGGCCTAGAGCGTCTTGAATTTAGTAACTCCTTCTACAATCGTCATCCTGATGGCAAAGAGCGTAAGAATTGTCACGTATGCCAAGGTGGTCTTGATATAGCGGCATATATACTATATACTGATAGCGGCATCTTGCTTCTGAGTTCATAACCACTATTTTGTCTCAGCCGCGCATATTACTACACCATCGAATTTGATGCAGATTCTAAGATGAAAAAGTGGTGGACAGTAATGCCGATCAAGTACTCGTTATCTGATACAAGTCTCGAAAAACGTTAAAAATTATAACGCTGATAATTGCTGAAATAATGGACTAAATGAGCATTTAGGTCCCTGGTATATGTCTTAAACGTGTTTAAAGCTCATATAACTGCAAAAGAGTGCATTTCCTTGCAGGACGGAAACCCGTATAATCCCTTTAAGTAGGATCGTATCTTAGGCGCAATTATCCGTATCCCGTTCGAAATATTCGTACCGCACCGAGCCGTGTGCGGCGACAGCAGAGTCGGACCAGAGCACCAGTGACGTCAAGCTAATGTGTGCGATTGGGGCGCTAAAATCACCGGATGACTCTTCCTCTCTTATACATCCGTAGGCGAGTTGATTTGCACTGAATATTTATTTGTTTGTTCTCGACAAGATTATCACATTGCTGAGTCAGAGTAAGTGATCTTTGTTGCATGTTGTGTTATTTGTTATGCATATTAACAAATATATGTAGCTTCATTTGTGACCTGCTGTGTAGTGTGATCAAAGGTAGTGTATTTCACATTCCAGATTCAATACCTGCTCATTCCTAATTTGTATGAAATTGAGGCATACCAGTCATACTAGTGAAATATCATCACACATATGTTGCATGCAGGTTTGTAAAAGCAGACGCATGCTTCAGAATCAGGCATGATATGATACTGACAATTTGTGGTCATTGTTACCTTTATGCAGCCAGGCTCAGCTGAGGTGCTGGAGGAAGAGCGCTGTGCCGACCCAGGATTGGCAGAGGGACAGCATACTCTGGATCGGTTTATCCTTTGCTATGGTGCAAACAGTCACGTCTCCGGCCGTATAACAGTTAATTAATTTGATACCAGTGGTTTAAGACCAATGTTCAAACTATGATTTAGTTCAGTTTTCTGCTTTCAGGATTGTTCAGTTGACTAAAACCGTTGGCGATTTTGAATTGGCGAGGTGTGCGTTGCCTCACTCTCCAGCGCTCGCCAGGTCAACACACGAGCTTATGTATCTGTTCAACACTGCCAGTTCATAAATTGAGTAAATCAGCGAACGCTTGTAGCACAATTATGCAGCCTGTATAGTTGTAATTGTGATGCGCAAATCTGTTGAGCTTGTATCATTCAATTTAATAAATATGGTCAAATTCTGTGCTTGTTTACGTTGAGAGCAATCAGTCGCCTGAAAACTGAACATGCTAATATAGTGTCATCAACAGCGCCGCATGAACACGGTTCACATGGTAAGTGTCGGTTGTATTTAATTAACATACACAGTCGCTCACAATGCGCAGGTACATGAGCTGGTCGAATAACGCTGGCTAAACACCATATTGCACACAATAAGCACAGTACCAAAATATGAGACAGCAGCCAACATCACGTCTGGGTCGGCGAGCAGGGGGCGCAGGAGTAGGAGGCTGTTGGGCTGTCCTTTTTGAGGTAGAAGACAGGCCTGCCGCTGCACCTGATGATGGGCCTGGTTCTGGGGAGAGTTCGGCACGCGATGGTTGAAGCTGAAAAAAAACAAGAGAAATCATGACATGATTCCCAGCAACATACTATGATTACAACATGGCGCAGTGTCCCAAAATTTGTGCACATTTGTGCAACATCAGTTGAAAATGGGAAAAATATTATAAGTTGAAGTCCACTTGATGTAAGATAACCTTACAAACCAGTCAGCAAAACATGACAGGTTTCAACGAGATAGCATCGGGCAGAGTTGGCACCATCACATACAATTTGGGGCAGCTTTTGGGAATTTGGGGCACATCTCTGGAACATGTTACTCATCAGTCTCGTTGCTATCACTAGGTCCAACAAATAAACTACATTGACGCGTCAATTTGTTATGCAAAGTGGGCAGAGCTCGTCAGGCACTGTGACAGAAATTGGAACTCGGATCAGCAGTAGTGCTATGTTATTTGCGGGAATTCATGTCAGAAAGGAGCAGAAGCAGGCAAATGAGGTTCTTTATTGCCAAAGTTGGTAAACATGATAATCGCAAAGGAATACAAACTTGAGTCATCTTAGTATGAAAGACAATTAGCACATCCCTGAAAATGTTAAAACTAAGTGTTCTAAATTTGCCAACTGGTTGGACAGGACAGGTATTCGCTGCCAGGACATGATTGATACCCTTACCATCACCCCTTGAGTGGTCAATAGGTGGGGAGGCCAAACAGGTGAGTTTACCAATCTGATCTGGAACACGTTACTCATCAGTCTGTGATAAAGTATTTGATTTGGAAAGGATTGTTTCTCTTTGGCTAGGCCAAAAAATACTCACTTAAAAACGTTCGCCCTCGACCCACACAAGCAGCATTTCAGCGTCATCGTTAAAAAAACAATTGAACTCACTCAATCTTAAATTATTAATTCTTATACGGATTACGGCCTTGTCAATAATGACTTCCACAAACTACCATGACAATAATTCATAAATTCACGGCCGTATAAGAGAGGTAGAGTCATCTGGGGATTTTAGCGCCCCAATTCACATTAGCGTGACGTCACTGGTGCTCTGGTCCGACTCGGCTGTCGTCGCACGCTGCTCGGTGCGGTGCGAATATTTCGAACGGGATACGGATAGTTGCGCCTAAGGTACGATCCTATTTAAGATTGCGTTTACCGTGGATAATTATCCCTCCCTTAAATCATGCTGAGGGGGAGACGGCCATACGCTGCTCCGGTCTGTGTAAGGGGCGACTGGCAAGACGGCCATACGCTGCACCGGTCTGACTGAGGGGTGAGACGGCCATACGCTGCCCCAGTCCGGCTCAGGAGGGGGGAGGGGGGGGGGATGCGCTGCCCCGGTCTGGCTGAAGGGCGAGACGGCATACGGTGCAGGTCTGACTGAGGGGTGAGACGGCCCGGTCCGTACGCTGCCCAGGTCCGGCTGAGAGGGAGGGGGAGACGGCCATATACTGCCCAGTGCCCCGGTCCGGCTGAGGGGTGAGACGGCATACGCTGCCCCGGTCTGGCTGAGGGGCGATACGGGCATACACTGCACCAGGCCGGCTGAGGAGCGAGACAGCCACACGCTGCCCCGGTCTGGCTGAGGGGTGAAAAATGACATTGTGGTGGCTTAAAGGAAATAGTTCACCTTCAACATTAGTTTTAAACTGAGATAGCAGTTTTGTAGCCCGTGTTGGGAAACCCCTATCTGCAATTTGTCTTGACTGGAAAGACTCTCCAGCCGAATATATTTCAGTTTTTGGCGAAGGAATGCGGTGCTGGCGAAAGATTGTTGTACTGGTTTTAGCCCGGGCAGAGTCTATACCATCAGCCAATCAGCTTGCAGCTGGTGCTAGCAAGCGATCGCCGGCCGCCGGTTGGCACATCTCCAATGCGAGTTTATCTTTACGCGACTACTTTGGAATCTGATTGGCTGAACCATTGTTTACATTCGCGTGACGTCAGGACTCTGACTCAGGGAGTATGCATATAGTTTTGATAAACAATAACAATGTACGACCTTCTGTCCTGAATCGGCGCGATATAAGGCCATTTTTGACAATATAAAAAGAAATTGTATTACAAAATATAATCAAATCGTGTTGGGTAAACAATTCCAAGGTGAACTATTTCCTTTAATGTTCAAGATATGCTTAAAAACAACTTTAAAAAACAAAATATTTCAAAAGCATAGACTTGCAACTACCTAACATATTTATCTAACGGCGACGCCTTCAAATTACCGCTCGTCAACACTCGTCAACACCCGTCGTCAAAAGACTGCAAAACGCTCGAAAGCGCAGCTGCGGCGACGGGGCTGGCCACGACTGGACCAGAGCACCAGTGACGTCATCGCTAATGTTTAGCCGCTCGGCAGTCGATGCATGGGGAATCCCTGGATGACACTCTCTGGCATAAAATATAACGGTGTTCAATAAGACGTGGTGTGCTGTGTACTTGTGTAGCTTGACCAATCACCGTTTAGCTCGCGAGAGCTAGCTCATCGCTGATTGGTCAAACTTACTGTACACACCGTGCGAATGCCAATCTGAACACCACTATTCTCATGCGGGCAAAAACTGCGGGGCGGACGGCAATCGCCAAGCCCACCAAGTTTGGCGAAATAGGGCCAAGAACTCTGGGCTATAATGATGTGAAGACCTCAGTCAATCTGGTATAAACCTTCCATCTGGTATAAACCTTGGCGGTTCGTTCGAAAACCTACTCTAGAGCCGTTGAGGTAGAGTTTTGAGAAAAACGAACATTGGATCATATGCTTTCTATATCAAAGCTACAATTCTGCTATCTCAGTTCAAAACCCCATGTTAAGGTAGACACTTCCCTTTAAGGTCGACACTTCCCTTTAAAGGAAATAGTTCACCTTCAACATGGGGTTTTGAACTGAAATAGCAGTTTTGTAGCCCGTGTTGAGAAATCCTTATCTGGAACTTTTCTTGGCTGAAAAGACTCTCCAGCCGAAGATATTTGACTTTTTGGCGAAGGAATGCGGCGCATATATAATATACCGTACCGTCTGAACTGTGCCAGCACTGCATGGAGCATGCGCAGACCAATAACGCACACCATAACATTAATAATGTACAACCTTCTGACCTGAATTGGCGCGATGTAGGACCATTTTTGAAAAGAAAAAAAGAAACTGTATTAAAAAATATAATAAAATCGTGTTCTGAAAATTTTCCGAAGGTGAACTATTTCCTTTAACCCTCGCCCTACGGGAGCTTTTTCACCTTCGCCCTACGGGGCAGGGGGGGTCCTAAAAAGACCCCTCCCTTTTAACTTCCAAACCAAGCAACATAGAGCAACGCAGTAGGAACCAACATGTTGCCTGTCATGTTTGGAATCTAACGGTATGCAATTTTGAGGTTTCGGGTCAACGAGTGACCTTCCAGGTCAAGTGAATGACCTCGATCGATCACGTCCAGAACAGCGATTTTGCTGTCAGAAAACCTCAAAATGAGAAATTGATAAATGTAAATAAAAAGGCATGTTCCTAGACCAGTTTTGTCTCATAAATACAGAAAAGGTAATTGTGTATTCGTGTCTGATAAAAAAGTCCAAAAAAGTTATTGCAAAAAATTACGTCATGAACTTCTTACGCTTAGGGAGCCATCACTCATTCAAAAATAGAGATACTTCTTTGAAATTTGGTTTGAGTATTGTCCATACTCAGTTCTCTCACATATATTCCGGTTTTTTAACATCTTTGAAAATTATATTTTTGTGGTGATTTTTCCCAAAAAAAAATCAGTTTTTGTTCAATTTTGGGCTCAAAACCTCAAAATTTTGAAAATTCGAGATTGCAATTTGAAAGAAAATGACATTTCATATATTTGATTATTTGCGTTTTCAATTTACTTTAAAATTCTTTTTCTACGATTTTTCAAACATTTATCGTTTTTCCAACAACATGACGTCATCAAAACATCATTATTTCCCAAATTTCTCAACAAATGTCAATGAAATTAGAACATCATACGTACCATTTTGGTATACTTAGCTACTGAAAATCTAAGCAAGATGTGCCGCATGTCTAAAAAGTTATGAAAGAAAAACCTCCGGGGGGTCGTTTTAGGACCCCGTAGGGCGAGGGTTAAGAGAAGCGGTTCTAGGGCCCGTTTTTTTAGAGTTTTTTTCGGCGACATTTGGCGACAATACGGATATGTGATCTTCATAGACGGGGGAAACTGGGTCGAATTAGGCAAATCGTGTTAGAGCTGAGATGAGGGTTGTTTCTAGGGCAGTGAAATGTGCTGAGTTCGAATCCGACCGGTATTTTTGCGGGGACCGAGTGGAACCGGGTGAAATCGCATGTGCAAGCACGTGCCGCACTCTATCTCATTCCCAGACCTAACACCAATGAATGCGTAACACCAATGAATGCGTGTATCGAAATGCAGGCGATTTCTGCCAGATATGTGAACTGTCCTCCCTGGCTATGAAAAACAGGGTAAAGGTCACAGCTGCGCCTGTGTAGCGGGGTACATCTTCTCAGCATGTTCCAATGCACCGGGCCTGACTCCTCTGACAAAACATTCCGAGCCGGCCGGCGGCAGACGCCCCCTCTCCTCGCATCCAACCCAGACATGCAAAAACTCGGGTCCGAAGCCCGAGACTGCAAGTCTAGTAACTACAGTCATCACAGCCATCGCCAGAACAGCTGAGTAAGCGAGACGACGGCGGGGAGCAACGTCAGCCGGGTGTACGCCCCTCAGGTACACCCATTACGGTACCAGTCCCATTTGCGTACCGGCCCCAGTACCGTCCCTACCGGCGCTGCCACATCACCCCGCCCCTTCCCTCTATGTCCTATGAGTCAGCACAGCCAGGGCGGCCGCCCAAAGGCAGAGGGACAGCTGTGTAGAACTGTAGCACGCCAACAAAGAGACGGGTTTGAAGTAAGGGAAGAATCGATGTTGAGAAGAAATGCGGATGATAAACTGACACTATTGATGCGAAGTGATAGAAAATCGCAGTCAATTATTACGGAACAAATGACGTGTACGATATACGCGGAGTAAGACGTAAAATCAGAAGTATTGTCTAAAAAGAAAAATTGATATTATCACAAGGGCGAAGAGCTTGTGATAATATCAATTTAAATTTTATCCTTACTTTTAGCAAGTAAGGATAAAATTAGAAATACGATCAACGCCGGCATATATTTATATATATATATATATATATATATATATATATATATATATATATATATATATATATATATATATATATATATATATATATATATATATATATATATATATATATATATATATATATATATATATATATATATATATATATATATATATATATATATATATATATATTTAACGATTGTTAATGCAGCACTACAAATTACTGAACTTGAACGTAGCTCCAAGCAATGATACAAAATTAAGCATGTCAAGAGTTTCGTTAAACTGAAGAAGGCGAACATTTCATGGTGGAAAAATAAAGGGATGAAAAGAAAGTCATCTAAAAACGATACTACGACGTAATAATTGGAATACAATGACTGAAAGGACTATCTGATCGATTATTGAAGAATACTATTTTATCAGCAAGATGCATTATCAAGAAACCAAAATTATCTGGTTATATAAAGATGCCGTAGTCCTCTTATCAAACTTATAAAATGATATTTGCACCAGACACCAGACACATGGCAGTAACAAAGCAAAGGGCGTGGCTATAGGTAGCAAGCAAACAAGAAAGTGGAAGAAATATGCACTACTTGAAGCAATTATATTATGAACAAAATTAAGTAAGAAAGGTCATTAAGAAGTTTGAAGAAGCTCTATACACTAGAAATGCAAAATTGTCGACGGCAAGAATCGGCCAATCAGAAGACGGGGGTGTGCCATACCCAGAGCAAGACACCGCCGGGTCGGAGTATAAAAAGAGGCAACGTCGCACAGAGCGGGGGAGCAGCGGACAGCAGCGGAGGCAGTCGACTTCGGGACCTCAGCACGCGCGCTGCCCGCGGCGCGGCGGCAGCAGCCGTCCGCCGTGGCAGGGCTGACAGCCGCAGAGAGAGGAAGACGGCAAGAACTGAGCCGACGGCGGCAGATCACAGTAAGTCACGAAGCTGCTCATCCTCACCGATCCTACCCGAAATTCTGCCCAGGTCCGGTGACTACAAAATTTAAACAATAAGGGACTAAGTGGGATATTTTACGTAATTTGGGTCATCTGTCCAGGCTCGCTACTTTTGACCTAGGAAGGCAGGAAAAATGTATGTGTAGCCGATGCTGTACTAGAGGTGTGAAGCCAGGCGACCGTAGTACTTTGGAATCCAACACGCTGCGTTGCAGGAGGTCATGGCGTAAGCCCTAGCGCATTGGCGCATGTAAATACGAGCGGGTTTAGTTAGTATTTTAAACTAGAGATTGAGCGAGTCAATTATTCGGTTATGTGCTGGTTTTGGTGATATTAGGCGGAGATTCACAGGAATCATTGGTTGAACATGTAAATTGATTGGGACGTACCAAAAACGATGATTTACTGCGCTACCGTTTGTTTAGTTGCTGAGTTAAAATAAACATTGTAAATTTGTGTAACATTTTACGTGGGAAAGGAGACATGATGGAGTCGAGAGGGTCGTTGAAGGAAGGAAATGTACACAGCGATGCGGTTCCCCGACAGCATGAGGTAAGGCAGGAATTAAGCCAGTATAGCCGCAGATAAGTAGGATATGTCTCGATTGTTGTTTGAATGGTTCGATTAATTCGTTCTCGTCGTGCTCGCAATACTTAGCCAGAAGCCAGAGTTTAATGATTAAGTACGTTTCCGCTTCAGTAAATTTAACGTTATGTATCAGAGTTGTGGACGATTTCGAATCACGGAATGGTAACTTTCGCTGAACGGTTAAAACGTCAGGTAACCCAACTACCAAACAAAGTATTAGTGAGGTTGGGTAGAGACTCGTCATTCTAGCTTGGCAGGTAAGGATAACAAATGTAAGGACCATATCACTGAGACGGCATCGATTGGTTATAAAGTATCGGTTCATTCTGTCGCTTAGAGGTGTGCTCTATGTTGAGCGGGACAACACAAATCGGAGACTGGTAAGTTACCGCCAGGGGATTGTCCGTCTAAGATTACGTATGTATAATCGGCGATGCGCTATTAGCTATTGGTCCAGCATCGCTTCCTACCGACGATTGGTTAAAGGGAAATAATGACCTTTTTCCACAAAAATGGAGTTAGCACTTGAAATCGCCAGACGAGACCAAAATATATTGTAAATTCATCACATTTTGCATGAAAACTTTCCTACCGAAAGATATTTCAAGTTAAAGTTGATAAGCGTTCCACACTTTTAACGACCGGTACTTGCAAGTACTTTTGGTCCTCATCAAACTGCGGGCTTTTCCCGTATTGTTTTTTTACGCAATGGAGTAGAAAATATATTGTGCGTTCTGCTTGTTGTGATTATATGCCCGGCGATCTTCTAAAACTAACAGCGATTGGAAAAAGTGGCAATAAAATCGGAAGCTCATCGATGCACATCAACGGCGGCATAGTTAGTGGTTTCGACCCTCAATTTGTGAAAATAAATTCATTTGTTTTCAACATTAGGAGTATTGTATAATTTGTCTGTGGCTGTATATAACATATGCTTTATATTATCATGAAAAACAATAATTTTCCCCAAAAAAACTAACAAACAATAACACAAAACTGGCAATTAAATCGGAAGCTCATCGATGCACATCGACGGCGACCTATTTAGCGTCGGCGATTTGTTTACAAAGCATTGTCATGCTTCTCGGCGCACTTAACCATTGTGGCGAGTTGTTGCTAGTAGCGCTTTCGTTCTCCATGGCAACCAGGCGTGAGCCAATGAAAAGCCAGAACGTATTCCCTTTCTGGCTTTTGATTGGCTGACGCCTGGTTGCCATGGAGAACGAAAGCGCTACTAGCGTGTGTCCGAGCAGCGCTCAGTTTGATCGGAAATGTCACAGAGCCTCCACAAATGCCGCAATCGATGTAAACAATGGTAGGGAAGGGCGAATTTGTCAATGACCTTCCTGTAGTACACAAGGTACTTGTTTTGTATTTTTCCCAAACTTACATCTTCGAATTTGGGAATAATTGTATTTAATTCTTAAATTTAAATAAAATGATTTTAAAACCATAGCGGTAGCCTAAGAAATTGTTGCTAACAAAATCAAAAGGTCATTATTTCCCTTTAAGGACGGTGTAGGAGAAATGCGATTCCTTAGCCGTCAATGCGACCTCGTTTCTGTCGCTGATAAATTCGTGCCGCTGATCCGGAGTGGTTAACGTTAAATCCCTGTCTATATTACCTTCTTTGAAATTATCGATCAAACCATAACTAGTTCAGCCCGTAAAAGGTTCTAAAGGCGCAGCAACCTGCAACAGACGTATACTTGCGAGTCAGTGGATGATAAGTATAACAGTCAAATTAACTTTCTTAATATTGTGAGTCTCCTAACCGTCTGTTAAAAATACACCTTCAGCCAGCAGCTCGCGATTTACGACATTACAGCCGACGCCTTCCCCTTGTTAACGTCATGGTACAACTGTAATGTTAGATGTCCTGTATATTGACAGTCCAAGTGGTAACTTAAGCCTTATTATTAGCCAACTATAAACAGCGTTAAATTATTTGAATATATTCTGACGATGGTGCACTGCCGATTATATTGAAGTTTAAAAGTGATATTTAGGAGATTACTAGCTGATGCTTATTGAAATGGGTCATTTGTGATATATGCACGTTATCTCTGGTTGCGATTCTTTTTGGACAACGTTTCCCATGTAGGAAATTACCTAAGGGTCATATAATTTACGTCCCCGATAGAGAACTGGTAAAGCGGTTAGTACTCAGTCATAGTTGGAGAAACGTCGCTGATATTGATTTCGTAATAGGATAGCTAGAAGGACATGGACAGGACAGGGAGGTGTCATTCCTGCAACAGTGGTCAGGACAAGCCAGGGAGGTGTGATCCCTGCAATAATGGGTCAGGACAGTGCTGGGAGGTTTGATCCCTGCAACAATGGGTCAGGATAGTGCTGGGAGGTACGATCCCTGCAACAGTGGGACAGGACAGGCCAGGGAGGTGTGATCCCTGCAACAATGGATCAGGACAGGCCAGGGAGGGGTGGTCCCTGCAACAATGGGTCAGGACAGGCCAGGGAGGTGTGATCCCTGCAACATTGGGTCAGGACAGTGCTGGGAGGTTTGATCCCTGCAACAATGGGTCAGGACAGAGCTGGGAGGTTTGATCCCTGCAACAGGGGTCAGGACAGGACAGGACAGGGAGGTGTGATCCCTGCAACAGTGGGACAGGACAGGACAGGGAGGTGTGACCCCTGCAACAGTGGGTCAGGACAGGACAGGACAGAGATTAAATAGTATCGGAGCTTGGAGGAGAGGCATGACGGCTTGTGTGTCCGATCCTTGTATCGAAAATCTATCAGCGTGGCGAAACATGTGAATGAAAGTGCTCGTGGAAAATTATGCCCAGACCGAGTGATATCGGCTGGCCGCATATCACAGGGAGGTTACAATTAGTAAGTCCGAGACTGCGGGTGCCAAATGCCAGAGGATGATAGGTTGGCGCAGAAAAAGGAGGGCGAGGGAGGAAGGATAAGAGGGAGGAGGAGGCCGGACGTGCCTCAGAAGTCACTCTAGGTTAAACGGGAAGATCTCCTCTAGAGATTTCCGGGCGCCCGCAGTCGGTATATAGGCAAGGACATCCGCGTAGTCCGCCGTCGATGCCGGTCGATGTTAACTTAGAAAGTTGGTCCGGCGGAGCCCAGGTCGTGGCCCGGATGGAGGTCAGAGGTCCGGCGGAGCCCAAAGTGGTGAGCTTGGATAGAGGACCCAGGTCCGGCGGAGCCCAGGTCGGAGGCCCGGACAGTAGGTATAGGGGCCTCTCCCGGACAGAGAGGATAAGACGGACAGTAAAGCGTAGTCGGTGTTTCATATAAGTCCTATGGATAAACTAGCTCCCTTCTAAAGTAGGAATCGGACGGATTACATTGAATACATATATTCTGGGCGGCCCACGCAGCAATGCTGTCGTTCAGCGGAGCGCTACTAGGATTTCGTATTGATGAGGACATTTATCCTACCTTGGAGTCACTCATCCAGCTGGCATCCGACACTACTGGGAGGGAATTTTGGGGGTGCACAAATCACTATGGGGCGTATGAAAGCGGAATCTCTGTAGCTGAGAGAGTGGCAGTGAGGATGACGAAGGATAATTCTTAGGTTAAGACCCAGTAGGAGTGGTGCAAACTCAGTCAGGACAGCCGGACGGATCATTACTCGAAGGTAAGTAAAACGTAGCAACGCTGGCATACGACAAGTGGGCGATTAGGTTTTGGAGTTAAGCAGGTGTTAAATGGGGAGGGATAACTGGACGGATGGCCTAACTTACGAATCGACTGAAGATTTTAAAGAAAGATCTGAATCACGAAGGTTAGCAA
>JAXIVJ010016434.1:27500-28844 GCA_036785665.1 Chirona hameri | reverse complement strand
CAGACAGACAGACAGACAGACAGACAGACAGACAGACAGACAGACAGACAGACAGACAGACAGACAGACAGACAGACAGACAGACAGACAGACAGACAGACAGACAGACAGACAGACAGACAGACAGACAGACAGACAGACAGACAGACAGACAGACAGACAGACAGACAGACAGACAGATAGATAGATAGATAGATAGATAGATAGATAGATAGATAGATAGATAGATAGATAGATAGATAGATAGATAGATAGATAGATAGATAGATAGATAGATAGATAGATAGATAGATAGATAGATAGATAGATAGATAGATAGATAGATAGATAGATAGATAGATAGATAGATAGATAGATAGATAGATAGATAGATAGATAGATAGATAGATAGATAGATAGATAGATAGATAGATAGATAGATAGATAGATAGATAGATAGATAGATAGATAGATAGATAGATAGATAGATAGATAGATAGATAGATAGATAGATAGATAGATAGATAGATAGATAGATAGATAGATAGATAGATAGATAGATAGATAGATAGATAGATAGATAGATAGATAGATAGATAGATAGATAGATAGATAGATAGATAGATAGATAGATAGATAGATAGATAGATAGATAGATAGATAGATAGATAGATAGATAGATAGATAGATAGATAGATAGATAGATAGATAGATAGATAGATAGATAGATAGATAGATAGATAGATAGATAGATAGATAGATAGATAGATAGATAGATAGATAGATAGATAGATAGATAGATAGATAGATAGATAGATAGATAGATAGATAGATAGATAGATAGATAGATAGATAGATAGATAGATAGATAGATAGATAGATAGATAGATAGATAGATAGATAGATAGATAGATAGATAGATAGATAGATAGATAGATAGATAGATAGATAGATAGATAGATAGATAGATAGATAGATAGATAGATAGATAGATAGATAGATAGATAGATAGATAGATAGATAGATAGATAGATAGATAGATAGATAGATAGATAGATAGATAGATAGATAGATAGATAGATAGATAGATAGATAGATAGATAGATAGATAGATAGATAGATAGATAGATAGATAGATAGATAGATAGATAGATAGATAGATAGATAGATAGATAGATAGATAGATAGATAGATAGATAGATAGATAGATAGATAGATAGATAGATAGATAGATAGATAGATAGATAGATAGATAGATAGATAGATAGATAGATAGATAGATAGATAGATAGATAGATAGATAGATAGATAGATAGATAGATAGATAGATAGATAGATAGATAGATAGATAGATAGATAGATAGA
>JAXIVJ010016434.1:0-25000 GCA_036785665.1 Chirona hameri | reverse complement strand
TGTGCGTGTGCGTGTGCGTGTGCGTGTGCGTGTGCGTGTGCGTGTGCGTGTGCGTGTGCGTGTGCGTGTGCGTGTGCATGTGCGTGTGCGTGTGCGTGTGCGTGTGCGTGTGCGTGTGCGTGTGCGTGTGCGTGTGCGTGTGCGTGTGCGTGTGCGTGTGCGTGTGCGTGTGCGTGTGCGTGTGTGTGTGTGTGTGTGTGTGTGTATGTGTGTGTGTGTGTGTGCGTGTTGTAGGGTGTGTGCATGCGTGCGCACGCTCGCACATGTGTATCTGTGACCCACCTTCCAGGGGCGGCGCGGGCCCACCGTTTACGGATCAGTCACCATCATAATTTATTAACTCATTAATCTTCTAAGCTCACCCCATCTCTGATCGAAGATGCTTGTCTTATTGTTTGCTCTAGCAATATTATATTCTTTGATTGCTTCAAATTTAAGGCTTTGCATCATGATTTCCAATGAAGGTTTAACTGATTTTAAGCGTGACTTGTGTATGCATGCTTTGCTAAGCGTTACTATAAGCACGTCTATGTTGGAAAGGTCTGTTAAAAGAAACCAATTAACTAAATTAAAACTCAAGACGGTGTCATATTCTAACCTTAAATGTGATAGTATTTCCTTAATGAATATTTGTGTTTTTGGACATTGCCAAAACAGATGGATAATCGTTTCAGTCGCCCTTTCGCAGAAGGTGCAGGTATTGGATTGACGAACTTGAATACTGGCTAAGTATTTATTTGTTGCGTATATTCGATTAATAATTCGAAAATGAAGGTAAACAAGGTAGGTGGACATTGTGGCCATAGTAACTTTCTGTAGGGTCCCTTGGGTGAATTCGCCAATATCAGCTATCCATTTTGCTCGGAGACGTTCATTAGAAGCATTATTTTTTACCGTTGTCTTTTCAACGAATGTCCTGTACGCGGATTTGGAAAACTTTTTATTATTTAGTACTAAATCTATTTTGTATGGCATGTTTGGTCTCTTAATATGGGTTTTATCGACCTGTCTCTGAAAATTTTGTGGAAGACTATGTACTAATGCTGCATAACATAAAAAGGTCATTTGTATGCCGTAAACGGTTTCCAGTTCCTGCTTGGAATAGATTATGCCAGTATCTACGTTATATAAATCTCCTATGAACCTCAGTCCTCTAGCATCCCATTTCCTAACAATTGTTGTTTCGTATTTAGTCCGATCTGAAAACCATATTTTTCCCGTTATTATCTCCTCATCCGATGGGTTATATTCCTCGTTGAATTTAATTAATGCATCCACCAGGTCTATGTAAAATGGATTTGTTGACTTGTTTCGTAGCAATTTGAGTTTCTTACATCCGTACGTTAATAGAAGCCAAATGTTTGGAAGTTCTTGCGCTGCAAGAACTGTCCAGTCGGTGCTAGACGTACTTAAACGTTTTAACCATGACAGTTTCATGCTTTGATAAAGGAATCAATCTGTACCATGTTTAATCCATCCTTTGAAGGGTGTTGTACGAGTTTGGTGCGTTTTATTTTGTCATTCTTTTGACCCCACACAAATCCAAAAAGTAACCTTTCAAGATCTTTTGTACACCGTGTTGAGGGATTAGGCAGTGCAATGAATAAATGAACTAATTTGGATAAAAGTAGAGCTTTTACTATGCTTATCCTTCCGATCGGGTAAGGCTTCGCCTTTTCCATTGCTCTAGTTCATTTTTTATTGCAGGTATTTTAAGCTGTATGTTGCAATCTGTTATGTTTTTGATATCGCGGTCTATTCTTATTCCTAAAATTGTTAACCCGTTTACAAAGTTGATATTATGTTCTATACTAACTTCGTCTTCCGTTGATATCCCTATTGCCATGCAGGATGTTTTTTCCACGTTTATTTTCAAACCAGACTGATAACCGAATTTAGTAAGTTCTTCTATCGACCCTGTAATAGATCTTTTGGAACCGTCAAGGAACATAATTGTGTCGTCTGCGTATTGACTTATTCTAATTTCATGATTATGAGCTATTTTTATCCCAGTCAATCGGGTTGACTTACTAATTTGCTCAGTCAATATGGAAACTGCCAAGTTAAATAGGTATCCCGATGCTGGGTCCCCCTGTCTGATCCCCCGTTGTAGATGTATTTCTTTCCCTAAGTGACCGTTTAGTAGAATGCGTGAATGGTTTTCGGTGTTGAGGTATAAATGGTTAATCATGTGCTTTAGGTTCGGGCCGAAATTCAACTCGTTAATAACTAATCTGAGATATTCCCAAGCGATGGATTCAAGTGCAGCTTCGAAATCTGCCGCTACTATAGTTCCTGGTTTTTTATTGTGTTTAGTCCAGTGTATTACGTCATAAACGAGTCTGGTATTTTCGCCGATATAGCGACCGGAGGTGTATGCTGTTTGGGCGGGGTTTATAAGTTTAGTCATTACATTTTTAAGCCTGTTGGATATTACAGTAGATATAACCTTATAGTCCGCGTTTAACAGTGTAATCGGCCTCCATCCCTTATATGTGTGAGGAGACTTTCCTTTTTTTGGAATAAGTGTTATAATGCCCTCCCGATGTGAGGGAAGCCCACCGCTTTCTGTGAACGAAGTTCTTGCCGCTCGATATAAAAAAGGGCCCACTTCTAACCAGAAACAACGAAAGAACTCGACTGGAAAACCGTTCGACCCTGGGGTTTTCCCCTTTTTCATTGAGTTTAGTGCACTCGTTAGTTCAGCCATAGTAACATCGGAATCAAGCTTTATTTTATCTTCTGTGTTAAGCCTGTTCGTAACATTGTTTGCTATGAATGAAGAGTCCGATATTGTGTCTTTATTTAGGTTATATTTGCTTTGAAAAATATTGGAAAAATTATCAAGTATTTCTTTGGTATTGGAGATAATGTTGTCTCCATCCTGAATATGCTGGATGTTCTTCTTATTGGAGTTTCTCTTTTCTAATGATAGAAAATATTTAGTGTTTCGCTCCCCTTTTTCATGCCAGGACACTCGGGAACGAACAATCAGTCCGTCGATCATCGGACGTCTCAGCTTCTCTAGATTGTTTTTTAATGTAACTAAATTTGTGACGTCACTCTGTAGACCTGAGACTAAAAGTTGGTCCTCTGCTTTGGCTATTTCGGTCACTAAATTTGCCTCTGTTATTCGTGAGCGTTTTGCTTTCTGTTTTGAAAAACGAACTGTTTCACCTCTGATCATCATTATAAGCGTTTCATAAAACAAACTGTCGCTTATTGTTAGTTGAATAGATTCGTAATATTTATAATCATTGTAGACTACTTCATTATACACGGGCACAGCGTATTGCTGTACTGTATGCGTGATGCACGACTTAACTCTGTGTATGTAGTCTTCGTCGGTTAAATGTGAAGTGTTAAATTTCCATATACCATTTCCTCTTTGCTGTTTACTTTGTATTGATAATGTAATTGCATTATGGTCCGTGCGATATCCTGGTATAATTTCGACGTCCAACAGAGAGTTTATCATATCATCACTAACAAAAAACATGTCTAGACGTCCAGCTTTAATAGGGGTTTTCCGTAACCATGTATATTTACGCTCTTTTGGGTGCATATGTCGCCACACATCAATTAGACTGTATTTGTATGATAATTCTAGAAAGGTTTGTTTTGCACGGACGTTGTTTTCGCCTACATAATTCAATGAATCTACATCTGGTATCATCACGAAGTTAAAGTCACCGGCGACAATCGTATGATGGACATCGAATTGTTCTATCTTATCATTCAAATTCCTGTAAAATGTTGGGTTATCTTCATTGGGTCCATACACATTTACGAAGAGATAAGATTCGTTGTGAATTTTACAAGCTATCATGTGAAAATTCCCGCACTCTGACTTCTTTTCTGCTATTAGGCTATATTGCACATTGTTGTTAAATAAAATACTTGTTCCTCGACTTCGGGAAGAAAAACAAGAATGATAGGCTTTTCCATACCATAAATTATCAAAATATGGTACCGTCTCTGCTGTCAGATGTGTATCTTGTAGAAATACTATGTTGAAACGTTTACTTCGAATATAGTGCATTACATCTCTGCGTTTCCTCGGATCGCCAAGGCCTCGGCAGTTCATAGACATTATTGTTATTTTGTCCATCATGGTTATGTGACTGTTAGATGAAAGAGCATGCCGAACAGGGAAGGAGATGAGCAGTAACTACTGTCAGTGACAGTACGTGACCGTCCGATCCAACTGGCGAGGCCCGCGCCGCCCCAGGGCGCACTGTGTGCGTGTGCGTGTGCGTGTGCGTGTGCGTGTGCGTGTGGCGTGTGCGTGTGCGTATGCGTGTGCGCGCGCGCGCGCGTGTGTGTGTGTGTGTGTGTGTGTGTGTGTGTATATGTGTGTCTGTGTGTATGTGTGTATGTGTGAAGTACTCGCATCGATCCCGGTTGGCTTTACAGTTGGAGATACAATTCCTACCCAATCTATACTCGTGACCATCGGGGTGCGACTTGCCCCGGAGCGCCAATAGCAATGAAAAAAAAACTATTGTCTAACTAGAACCACACAGGTACATCTTACCAAGCGAGCACTGAGCCGGGCCCTCGCCGGACCCAAGCCGCCGCCGCCGGCCGACGGAGACGCCGCCAGGGTTGACGGAGGCCAGGCTGCATTTCGTATCTAAGTTAGTATGTCGTACCAGTACCTACATGATATGACAGCAATGGCATATATTGCATGACGTAAAGAGTTCTGCGCAGTCGCAGTAGAGGTGTGCACACTGTGCAGCCTGACTTCAATTTTAAGCGAGGGTAACATAATTAACATTGAAACTTTTTCCCTCAATATAAATTCACACCACGTCCAGACTGGTTATTGATTCGACTCTGATTGAATCGATTGGAATCGTTCAATTCCTTGAATCAAAAAATAATTGATTCACCACCAGATCTTCTGATTCATGAATCGTGATTGAATCAAAACCCGCATCAAATCAAGGCTGATTGAATCAAAAGATTTAACGATTCTTAATGATTGAAGTATACTGGTAAATTGTGCAAATACATGCAGTCCCAGTGGCTACATTCATTTATACTGAAATAGTATTCAGGGGCGTAGGCACTGTGTTCAAGTTGGGAGAGGGGGGGGGGGGGGGCAGGATGCATTCTGAAGTCCATTCTTTCCTTGCAACGCCCATAGACGTAATGTTATAGTCAAAAATGTTGGGGGGCGGCTGTTCCTACGCCTAGGATAGTATTGCTGTAAACATGTTGTATTGATCATATATATGTATGTTTCCATTTCTAATTATTTGACATAAATTCACCACATATATTTAATGCTGAATCAAACCTGAATCGATTAAAATCTGTGTTTTGATTCTTTGAATCGGAAGAAATCAATTCTCAAAATTGTATCCGTGAATCGAACGGTGATTGAATCATTCAGATTCCAAAATGAATCATGGTTGAATCGTTCCCATAAAGTTGAAAAAAAAACCAGTCTGAGTCACCAACAACAATGCATGCAAAAGCAACGTTGCTGTTTTTCAAGCGTTCATTGTAAGCTGCGCTTCTCTGTAGACTCTCTCATATGAAGAGCTCTGCTGCAGCACTGGTGCGGCTGTTCGGTGCCGTAGTGCGTGTTACGTGTGTCTGCCAGGCATGGCGGCAGGCTAGCGTGTTACGTGTGTCTGCCAGGCATGGCGGCAGGCTAGCGTGTTACGTGTGTCTGCCAGGCATGGCGGCAGGCTAGCGTGTTACGTGTGTCTGCCAGGCATGGCGGCAGGCTAGCGTGTTACGTGTGTCTGCCAGGCATGGCGGCAGGCTAGCGTGCGTGTGTCTGCCAGGCATGACGCCATGCTAGCGTGTTACGTGTGTCTGCCAGGCATGGCGGCAGGCATGGCGGCAGGCTAACGTGCGTGTGTTTGCCAGGCATGGCGCCATGCTAGCGTGCGTGTGTCTGCCAGGCATGGCGGCAGGCTAGCGTGCGTGTGTCTGCCAGGCATGGCGGCAGGCTAGCGTGCGTGTGTCTGCCAGGCATGGCGCCATGCTAGCGTGCGTGTGTCTGCCAGGCATGGCGGCAGGCTAGTGTGTTACGTGTGTCTGCCAGGCATGGCGGCAGGCTAGCGTGTTACGTGTGTCTGCCAGGTATGGCGGCAGGCTAGCGTGTTACGTGTGTCTGCCAGGCATGGCGGCAGGCTAGCGTGTTACGTGTGTCTGCCAGGCATGGCGGCAGGCTAGCGTGCGTGTGTCTGCCAGGCATGGCGGCAGGCTAGCGTGTTACGTGTGTCTGCCAGGCATGGCGGCAGGCTAGTGTGTTACGTGTGTCTGCCAGGCATGGCGGCAGGCTAGCGTGTTACGTGTGTCTGCCAGGCATGGCGGCAGGCTAGCGTGCGTGTGTCTGCCAGGCATGGCGCCATGCTAGCGTTCGTGTGTCTGCCGGACATGGCGGCAGGCTAGCGTGTTACGTGTGTCTGCCAGGCATGGCGGCAGGCTAGCGTGTTACGTGTGTCTGCCAGACATGACGGCAGGCTAGCGTGCGTGTGCCTGCCAGGCATGGCGGCAGGCTAGCGTGCGTGTGTCTGCCAGGCATGGCGGCAGGCTAGCGTGTTACGTGTGTCTGCCAGGCATGGCGGCAGGCTAGCGTGTTACGTGTGAATGCCAGGCATGGCGCCATGCTAGCGTGCGTGTACCTGCCAGGCATGGTGGCAGGCTAGCGTGTTACGTGTGACTGCCAGGCATGGCGCCATGCTAGCGTGCGTGTGTCTGCCAGGCATGGCGGCAGGCTAGTGTGTTACGTGTGTCTGCCAGGCATGGCGGCAGGATAGCGTGCGTGTGTCTGCCAGGCATGGCGCCATGCTAGCGTGTTACGTGTGTCTGCCAGGCATGGCGGCAGGCATGGCGGCAGGCTAGCGTGTTACGTGTGTCTGCCAGGCATGGCGGCAGGCTAGCGTGCGTGTGTCTACCAGGCATGGCGGCAGGCTAGCATGCGTGTGTCTGCCAGGCATGGCGGCAGGCTAGCGTGCGAGTGTCTGCCAGGCATGGCGGCAGGCTAGCGTGTTACGTGTATCTGCCAGGCATGGCGACAGGCTAGCGTGCGTGTGTCTGCCAGGTATGGCGCCATGCTAGCGTGCGTGTACCTGCCAGGCATGGCGGCAGGCTAGTGTGTTACGTGTGTCTGCCAGGCATGGCGCCATGCTAGCGTGCATGTGTCTGCCAGGCATGGCGGCAGGCTGGCGTGTTACGTGTGTCTACCAGGCATGGCGGCAGGCTAGCATGCGTGTGTCTGCCAGGCATGGCGGCAGGCTAGCGTGTTACGTGTGTCTGCCAGGCATGGCGCCATGCTAGCATGCGTGTGTCTGCCAGGCATGGCGGCAGGCTAGCGTGCGTGTGTCTGCCAGGCATGGCGGCAGGCTAGCGTGTTACGTGTTTCTGCCAGGCATGGCGACAGGCTAGCGTGCGTGTGTCTGCCAGGTATGGCGCCATGCTAGCGTGCGTGGGTCTGCCAGGCATGTCGGCAGGCTAGTGTGTTACGTGTGTCTGCCAGGCATGCCGGCAGGCTAGCGTGCGTTTACCTGCCAGGCATGGCGCCATGCTAGCGTGCGTGTGTCTGCCAGGCATGGCGGCAGGCTAGCGTGCGTGTGTCTGCCAGGCATGGCGGCAGGCTAGCGTGTTACGTGTGTCTGCCAGGCATGGCGGCAGGCTAGTGTGTTACGTGTGTCTGCCAGGCATGGCGGCAGGCTAGCGTGTTACGTGTGTCTGCCAGGCATGGCGGCAGGCTAGTGTGTTACGTGTGTCTGCCAGGCATGGCGGCAGGCTAGCGTGCGTGTGTCTGCCAGGCATGGCGGCAGGCTAGCGTGTTACGTGTGTCTGCCAGGCATGACGGTAGGCTAGCGTGTTACGTGTGTCTGCGAGCTCTATCGCATCTCTCGCCTGTCGTTGTGAGAAGAAGCCACGGGGCCGCATGTCCCGGCAGTGGACCCGGCCCAGGTACGGGTGGCCAGTACGCCTCTGATGGTACTTCGGCGCTGGTACTGAAAGTTCGTAGGTTACAGCAGCTGTCAAGATACTATACAGTATACATCGCCAGCATGAACTTAGGTTTGTGTTATTATCTGAAAGTTTTGCATAGCTAAGAATGAAAAGCAAATGTGTCCAGTTTGCTGTTGCAAATTGTTGCAAATACATTCAAATATGCATCTGATTATAAAAGATGTTCCTTACTTTCAACTTCCTATGAAATACGGATGTGTATACGACCGTTCATGAGAGGGGACATATGTCTGTGTATATCATTTACTCGTCCTTTCATAAGAAACGACACAAATAAAGTTCCTAGCAGCTAATAAACTTGCAAAAGCATTAATTGACCATGGTATTAACCAGATAACTAACCAAACAATTAACCTACGATAAAAGGTATTTCATGGATTAACTTCGCTACTTATTGAAGTCAATAAGTAGCGAAGTTAATCCATGAAATCATTCTATCATATTCAGTTTCGAGTTTCTATAATGTGCCACATTGAATTACATTTTCGTAAAATAGACCCCCAAAAAATAATAAGCTACTGTTACTGTTAAAATTAGTTTTAATTTTAATTTCTCGATTGCCTATTTCAAGAAGAAGGTCGATAAAAAAAGTGCACTTATCTAAAACAAAATGGTTGTTTTCTACTACACATATCACCAACTGCTCTGTATGCTGTTTTCTTATTGGTCATTATGCTATTTTTGTACGTGTTTTTTTATAGAAGCACTATTCTGCAGTTGATGAGATATGCTTTCATTTTCTATGGTAGTACTCATGGGCCTTGTTCATGCAGCTTATTGGCCATTTCTTCCAAATGACCTGACCTAAATGACCTGATAATGACCGCAGCACGGCACTTCTGACCACTGGCCATCCCAACTTACCTGCTTTGAATGTCACGTGACCGGCGCCAGTCGAGCAGACCCACCCCCGTGTAGGGACGGCAGCGGCGGCGTCGGCGGCGGTGACGGAGGAGGCGACGGCGGCGGCGGCGGCGGCGGCAGAGGCGGCAGCAGTGACGGCGGTGACGGAGGAGGAGGCGGTGACGGAGGAAGCGGCGGCGGCGGCGGCGAAGGAGGTGGCGGCGGCGGTGACGGCAGTGACGGCAGTGACGGAGGAGGCGGAGGGGTCGGCGGAGGGGCCAGGATCACCCAGTGTATCCTCCGTCATCCGCCGCCTGGCGGAAACGACGGGCACAAACGCTGACCGTCGTCGACAGACTGCCAACGAGTTCAGCCGAGCTGTCTGCCAGGTGAAGTGAGATGATGACGGGAGCTCTGATGATGACGGGAGCACTGCTGATGACGGGTGCACTGCTGATGACGGGAGCACTGCTGATGACGGGTGCACTGCTGATGACGGGAGCACTGCTGATGACAGGAGCACTGCTGATGACGGGAGCACTGATGATGACGGGAGCACTGCTGATGACGGGAGCTCTGATGATGACGGGAGCTCTGATGATGACGGGAGCACTGCTGATGACGGGTGCACTGCTGATGACGGGAGCTCTGATGATGACGGGAGCACTGCTGATGACGGGTGCACTGCTGATGACGGGAGCACTGATGATGACGCTGCTGATGGGTGCCGGTCAGCCCCCGCCGGCTCCGAACCCGTCCCGGAGACCGGCCGGTCGGGCTGGACGGCCTGACACCGCCCCGCCGCCGGCCGCGGGGCGTCACAGCTCCCTCTCAGCAGCCGAGCCACGCCGAACGACAACTGCGTTGCATTGGATGACCCTCGTGGTCCAGGGCAGGTCCCGGAGACCGCCGCACCCACCGAATCAAAAGCCATCAGCAGCTCAGAAGACAAGCACTGAGCTCACCACCGAATCACCGAACGTAGCTCACTCACTGACTCGCTAGTTTCGCTCTGCGTCAGGACTCGTCTCGTCTCGACTCGTCGAGACGCGGCTCGCTTCCGGAACACAATCGCTGGTCACGCAATTCGGGGTTACTTTCGCCACGCGCTCAGGGGCACTTCTAGGTAGCTCCTTTCGTCAGCAGAATGGATGTTTGTTGAAGAGCTCTTCACACTAGTCGTAACTAACACGCATTCGAGCTTTGCTTCAGCGATCTCCGGTCCCGGGTTCCGGCGTTAACGGTGGTTTTGCCGGAGCCTGTCATCCTGCTCGCTGATTGGTCGCCGCAGGCCGCTGCCATTCGTGGCCGTGAGGCTTCAGCCAATCAGGAAGCGACTTTTACGTATAGGCCACGCCCTTTTAGGGATAACGCCACTAGCCTGTCAAACCAGATATGTAGCTCGCAGGTATGACACTGCTTTGGTGTCACGGATGGAACTTTTTTTTAAATGGTGTGACGAAATGTCATATTGGTGGGGTTACAGCTGCAAACGTGTTCCTGTTATCCTACGAATACCTTCAAATATGTTACGATAAAAGTTTGTGGGGCATTGGCCCCCACAAACTTCTGGGACGCCAGCTCCGAGTGTGCCTGAATTGCCACTATGCCAGTAGTTCAGGTGACCAGTTGACTCCGCTCATCAATGAATACCTAGTGTTTCATGAGGGAGAGGCTCCGGCGGCCCGTGAACGTTCAGAAGGTCAGGTGAGAGGCATGCTGAAAGCACAGCCGATGTATCTTTCATATTATTGTTTCTCTTCGTTTTAAGCAAGTTCCCGTCTACTAGTTTGCCGCGATGCATGGATTTACTTGCGCCAAAGAGTAAAGATGTTCACTTGAACGCAGCAATAGAAGCTCGGAGGTCGGGCATTGCCCCCGGAGCAACTTTGATTCGAAAGAAATATATTTAGTTCTTGATATTGGTTAGTGCTTGTGCGAGGAACATGTATAGGCAAATTATAATTAGTTTTATCATTTACGACCTCTTCCTCGAAATTAAAATATAATAGTACCAAAAAATGTTATATTAACATTTTGATCACAGATCTTCATCAGAAATTATACATTACCAAAACAACAATAATCAGAATACTATAATATAATATACAATAATATTCTGATTATTGTTGTTTTGGTAATGTATAGTTTCTGATGAAGATCTGGGATATAAATATTAATATAACGTTTTTTGGTACTATTATATTTTTATTTCGAGGAAGAGGTCATAAATGTTAAAACTAATTATAATTTGAAATATATTTAGGGTAGACCGGGCCAGCGCGCACCCATTAAGGTTTGGATGAACTATGCTGCTATGTTTGGGCGTGATTGGGTAAATCATGTTAATGAAAGGAACCGTTAATGAATTCTTCTTCTAATACAAACGGACGTTGAACCATCGGAAAATTAATTTACTGAGAAAATAGAGATAATGAAAGTGATGCAGATTGGGCACTTTGCCCCGACCCCGGGGCAAAGCGTTCCCTGCCTTGGGGTAAGACGCTAAGCTTCCTGTGCATTCCAGCTTCCTTGGGGTTAATTACCCCTTGCATGATTAAATAATTAAACAAATACACAGTGGCTTTGATGATTAAACGATTTTTAGACATGCCTGGACTTTTATCTGTTCTTAGTTTGAATTTAAATTTATTTAACCTCATTTATATTTCTTATTTAATTTAACATGATGTGTTCTCATGACGCTTTGCCCCGGTAACCAAGTGCCTTATTACCCCGCAGCAGCCATATTGGTACGGTGTATTCCTGTTCTAAGCATGACCGTTAGAGGCGCTTAGGATTGTGTATAAACCAACAATGACCCGATAATGATATAAGCAGAAACTTGCGCATTGATAACGAATGTATTCCTGTTAGTTCCAATGTTTAAAATACTTGAAGTTTACATTACAATGATGACATATGAATGAAAAGACTGTCTTGCTGCACGGCGTTTTCACCGGACGTGATGCTGAACCGGAAAGACCGACGCCAAATTCAATTTTGCGCCCTCTCTGAGATGACGCTGCCGTCTTCACTCAAAGTCGGTGCAACTCCAAAATATTGACATCGGGCGGATTACCCCGGGGGTGCGCTTTCCCCCAGTCTACCCTACTTTTAAAGATGCTCATTGGTGCGAGTCGGCACTGTAAATGTTAGCTTGTATATTGGTCATATTAAATTCATGAATCAGCATTGATGAATCCAGCATTGATGAATTCAATCTTAATAATATGTTCAGAATCAATGACTGTAAGACGTATATCAGAACACTGCATATACAGAACTTTCACAATCAGCCATCAGGTCATCTGTAGTTCGAAACGAGTATGTCGCTTCTTGCTACACTGAAGAAAGCACATACAAAATCGACTGCCAGGTATAATGGTATAGACCAGTAAGACCAGTAAGACCAGTAAGACCAGTAAGATTTTAAGAACATTTCACAACCAAGTATGTTTTGCAGCTATCTACCAACTGTGGATAAACACAAAACAGTCGTCTGTGATGAATGCGGAGTACAAGAATAAAGAATGTTTAGAATCGTTCATAAATTACGTTACGCTATTTTCACGTTTCAGTTGAGATCAAGCTCCTTTCCCTTTTTCGTTATTCAAAACTTGCTTATTCCCTACGGGGTCAGATTCTGCCCCCCCCCCCCCTCGGTGGTTTTTGCCCCATACGCCGTCCTGAGTGCGCCATTGCTTTAACAGTGCATTCATCCTATCTAAAATGAGCATAAGTGTGTGCAAAGATTATGCGGCGTAGAGAAGAACTTTCAAAACATGCGTTTGCTTCACCATCAAATTAGCAAGTTGCTAAAAAAGCGTGACGTGGATGGTGTCCCCCCCCCCTCCACGTTATTTACCTGAATCCGCCTATGCGGAATATATTACATCCAACAAATTACAGCAAATAATGCCCACATATAACGTTCATATCGTCCCAAATAAGGATGAACAGCACATATTTGTTTTCCCTCCAAATCCCCCCAATTTACATCTGCTGAATACGCCTATGATTTTTCATTTTTGTATTTGTCTTTTGATATATTGAAGACCTGTACATTTCAAGCTGAAAAACATTTGTTGCATGACAATCGGTGATGCCACATGACCGCAATGACTTTTCAAAAATACAGCCGACATTTTCGTATTTTTTGCCGCCTGGCCCTCCATTTGTGAACAAACAAACACATAAGAGGTCGAAAAAGAAAGATATTTTCATGACAAATCGGATGGTGTTTGTTCCATCGAAATCGACTGAGCGTTTCTCGAGATCCCTGACTGCCCCCCCCCCCCCCCCAGCAGGTTATGTCCGTGAAGTTGGCGACTTATTTAGCGACTTATTTAGCGACGAGCTCCGATTTCTCCCAAAATTACATATATGATCAACTAGATCACGAGAAACACGAGTATGATATTTGTTTTTCTATAGCGCGTATCCTTCGAGCACGTGGTCAAAATCAAGGTCAAAGGACGGGGAACTGAAAAAGTGGCAGAAGTTACTGCTCGATTTTGATTTTTTTAAACCAAAATGTAGCTCAGGAAAAGTTGTAGCCGCACATTAAAATCAAATTAATCAAGGTCCAACTTCAAGGTCAAAACAAGGTCAAAGGACGTGGAACTAAAAAGTGGCAGAAGTTACTGCTCGATTTTTTTTTTACCAAAATGTAGTCCAGGAAAAGTTGTAGCCGCACATTGAAAATCAAATTAATCGAGGTCCAACTTCAAGGTCAAAATCAAGGTCAAAGGACGGGGAACTGAAAAAATGGCAGAAGTTACTGCTCATTTTTTTTTACCAAAGTGTAGCTCAGGACAAGTTGTAGCCGCATATTGAAAAGCAAATTAATCGAGGTCCAACTTCAAAGTCAAAAACAAGGTCAAAGGACGAGGAACTGAAAAAGTGACAGAAGTTACTGCTCGATTGTGATTTTTCTTCTCCAAAATGTAGCTCAGGAAAAGTTGTAGCCGCACATTGAAAATCAAATTAATCGAAGTCCAACTTCAAGGTCAAAATCAAGGTCAAAGGACGGGGAACTGAAAAAGTGGCAGAAGTTACTGCTCGATTTTTTTTAAACCAAAATGTAACTCAGGAAAAGGTGTAGCCGCACATCAAAAATCAAATTAATCAACGTCCAACTTCAAGGTCAAAATCAAGGTCAAAAGGCGGGGAACTGAAAAAGTAGCAGAAGTTACTGCTCGATTTTGATTTTTTTAACCAAAATGTAGCTCAGGAAAAGTTATAGCCACACATTGAAAATCGAATTAATCGAGGTCCAACTTCAAGGTCAAAATCAAGGTCAAAGGACGGGGAACTGAAAAAGTGACAGAAGTTACTGCTCGATTTTGATTTTTTAACAACATGTAGCTCAGGAAAAGTTGTAGCCGCACAATGAAAATCAAATTAATCGAGATTCAACTTCAAGATCAAATTCAAGGTCAAAGGACGGAGAACTGAAAAAGTGGCAAGTTACTGCTCAATTTTGATTTTTTTTAACCAAAATGTGGCTCAGGAAAAGTTGTAGCCGCACATTGAAAATAAAATTAATCGCGGTCCAACTTCAAGGTCAAAATCAAGGTAAAAGGACTGGGAACGGAAAAAGTGGCAGAAGTTACTGCTCGATTTTGATTTTTTTA
Organism: Chirona hameri; assembly: GCA_036785665.1. Taxonomy (NCBI): domain Eukaryota; kingdom Metazoa; phylum Arthropoda; class Thecostraca; order Balanomorpha; family Balanidae; genus Chirona; species Chirona hameri. Next base: position 10,508 of record JAXIVJ010016434.1, on the reverse strand, counting down.
TATAAAAATATAGCTCAGGAAAAGTGTTAACCGCACATTGAAAACCAACTTAATCGAAGCCCAACTTCAAGGTAAAAAACAAGGTCAAAGGACGGAGAACTAAACATTGGCAGAAGTTACGACTCGATTTGGATTTTTAACCAAAATGTACCTCAGGAAACGTTGTAGCTACACATTGTAAATCAATTTGATCGAAGTCCAACTTCAAGGTCAAAATCAAGGTCAAATGACGGGGAACTGAAAAAGTGGCAGAAGTTACTGCTCGATTTGTTTTTGTTTCACCAAAAAGTGCCCCGTCCTTTGATCTTGATTTTGACCTTGAAGTTGGACCTCAATTAATTTGATTTTCAATGTGCGGCTACAACGTTTTCTGAGCTACACATTACTTACGTGCATTACATAATTACGTCCGTGAAGTTGATGACTTATTTAGCGACTTATTTAGCGACAACCTCCGATTTCTCCCAAAATGGCATATATGATCAACTAGATCACGAGAAACACGAATATGATGTTTGTTTTTCTATAGCACGTGTCATTCAAGGTCAAAAGAAGTCACTGCTCGATTTTGATTTTTTTTAACAAAAATGTAGCTCAGGAAAAGTTGTAGCCGCACATTGAAAATCAAATTAATCGAGGTCCTGAGCAACTGTTCACAGACAACTGTTCATGAGCTACATTTAAGAGAAGAAGAAAAAATCAAAATCGAGCAGTAACTTCTGCCACTTTTTCAGCTTCCCGTCCTTTGACCTTGATTTTGACCTTGAAGTTGGACCTTGATTAATTTGATTTTCAATGTGCGGCTACAACTTTTCCTGAGCTATATGTGTTTCCATTTTGTATTGATTTGACATAAATTCACCACATATATATTTAAATGTTGAATCAAACATGAATCGATTAACATATTTGTTTTGATTTTTTTTAATCAGAAAGAATCAATTCTCAAAATTGTATCCAGGAATCAAACAGTGATTGAATCATTCAGATTCCAAAATGAATCATGATTGAATTGTTCCAAAAAAGTTGAATCAATAACCAGTCTGCCGCCTCGCCCCCCATTTGTGAACAAACAAACACATTAGAGGTCGAAAAATAAAGATATTTTCATAACAAATCGAATGGTGTTTGTTCCATCGAAATCGACTGAACGGTTCTCGAGATCCCTGGGTGCCCCCCCCCCCCCCCCCCCCCCTATGAAGTTGGCGACTTATTTAGCGACTTATTTAGCGACGAGCTCTGATTTCTCCCAAAATGAGATATATGGTCAACTAGATCACGAGAAACACGAATATGATGTTTGTTTTTCTATAGCACGTGTCCTTTTTACCATTTTTTTTTTTCAAACCAAAATTTAGCTCAGGAAAAGTTGTAGCCGCACATTGAAAATCAAATTAATCAAGGTCCAACTTCAAGGTCAAAATCAAGGTCAAAGGACGGGAAGCTGAAAAAGTGGCAGAAGTTACTGCTCGATTTTGATTTTTTTCTTCTCTTAAATGTAGCTCAGGAACAGTTGTCTGTGAACAGTTGCTCAGGACCTCGATTAATTTGATTTTCAATGTGCGGCTACAACTTTTCCTGAGCTACATTTTTGTAAAAAAAATCAAAATCGAGCAGTGACTTCTTTTGACCTTGAATGACACGTGTTATAGAAAAACAAACATCATATTCGTGTTTCTCGTGATCTAGTTGATCATATATGCCATTTTGGGAGAAATCGGAGGTCGTCGCTAAATAAGTCGCTAAATAAGTCATCAACTTCACGGACGTAATTATGTAATGCACGTAAGTAATGCAGGTAAACGTAATTCTGGCCGCCCGCAGGGAATAGGGTTAACTGAGTTGCAATTGGGCACGTTAAGTTGCAGCACCACACTAAAGCCAGTGCCACCATCTGATTCCACATACATTTCTACATAGGGATCTGCGTGAAGATGAAGAAAACTCCTGCCCCGATTCCCGATGAAAATCTATAATAAAAATATTGGTTTGAACACTGCTCGAATTCGGGAGAAATACAATGCTAAAACTACCATGCATCTGCGCATCTGTATTGCAATTGGGCACGTTAAGTACAACTGACAGAACGATATGATATAGCTCATCGTGTAGCCAATGCTTCAATGTATCCGAATGTGCGTGAATATCAACTATGACATGCTTTAAATCACCGTCAGAAACAATTTAGTGATATTTTCAGCCAAATTCCCAATGGGCCACGGAACGCCCATTGGGAATTATATATATATATATATATATATATATATATATATATATATATATATATATATATATATATATATATATATATATATATATATATATATATATATATATATATATATATATATATATATATATATATATATATATATATATATATATATATATATATATATATATATATATATATATATATATATATATATATATATATATATATATATATATATATATATATATATATATATATATATATATATATATATATATATATATATATATATATATATATATATATATATATATATATATATATATATATATATATATATATATATATATATATATATATATATATATATATATATATATATATATATATATATATATATATATATATATATATATATATATATATATCTATATCTATATCTATATCTATATCTATATCTATATCTATATCTATATCTATATCTATATCTATATCTATATCTATATCTATATCTATATCTATATCTATATCTATATCTTTTTTTTAAATCAAAATCGAGCAGTAACTTCTGCCAGTTTTTCAGTTCCCCATCCTTTGGCCTTGATTTTGACCTTAAAGTTTAATCTCGATTAATTTTATTTCCAATGTGCGGCTACAACTTTCCCTAAGCTACATTTTGGTTAAAAAAATCAAAATCGAGCAGTAACTTCTGTCACTTTTCAGTTCCCCGTTCTTTGACCTTGATTTTGACCTTAAAGTTGGACCTCGATTAATTTGATTTTCAATGTGCGACTACAAATTTTCCAGGGCTACATTTTGGTAAAAACAAAATCAAAATCGAGCAGTAACTGCTACCACTTTTTTACATCCCCGTTCTTTGACCTTCATTTTGACCTTGAAGTTGGGCCTAGATTAATTTGATTTTCATTATATGTACATATGTACAGGTGTTAACAGGTGACATTTATAGTTTCCATTGAGATCATGACCCCGGATGACCTTTTAGAGGTCAACCGAGGTCACTGACCTCCGATGACCTGAGGTGACATTTTTAGACTCTGATAGCTTCTAGGACAATTTGTGACGCATATTTCAAATTTGAAGTTGGCACCCATATTTTGCATAATTATATGCTCAATTGGGGTCCTGGTCTGTCACAGGTCAAACGAAGTCACTGACCTCCGCTGACCTAAGATGACTTTTAACATCCCGTAGATTTTAAGAACATTTCACAGCCGAGTATGTTTTGCAGCTATCTACCAACTGTGGATAAACACAAAACAGTCGTCTGTGATGAATGCGGAGTACAAGAATAAAGAATGTTTAGAATCGTTCATAAATTACGTTACGCTATTTTCACGTTTCAGTTGAGATCAAGCTCCTTTCCCTTTTTCGTTATTCAAAACTTGCTTATTCCCTACGGGGTCAGATTCTGCCCCCCCCCCCCTCGGTGGTTTTTTGCCCCATATGCCGTCCTGAGTGCGTCATTGCTTCAACCCGCGAGTTACTGGGGTATATTTCATAACGCGACTTACTGGGGGGGGGGCTATTTTTTGCCCCCCCCCCCCTCGGATCTCCGAAACTACTGGATCGAATGTAAAAATTCAAACGGCATGCGATAGCCCTGGACAATTTATCGAGGGAAACGTAATATTGTTGACCTCGGGGTCACCGATGACGTTACAGGTCAGGTCAAGTACAAAATGTTTGACCGTGTCAAAAGGTCTCGATGGATGGAATTGTCGCGCAAAATTGCGATATTAAACGCATAAGCTGTCGATAAATCGGTATGATTCGTCTGTCTGCCACTTCTAAGTACCTTTCTAAGCTGTTTATGACTTGGGTCAGGTCAATGTCATCCGAGGTCACGAGGTCAAACTGCAGATTACGGTCATGAGGCGTTGTAACACATGTTTATGGATTTGTGTTTAGTCTAGAACGCGAAAAATGACCTTAGAACATTGTTTGTTCCATATAAATGGAAGTAAAAAGCAAAAACGGAAATGCGTTTTTTATGCATAGTAATGCTATGAGAGGTGGTCGATTTTTGTCATTTAAAGGTCATAAGTCAGTCATTTTTGAAGATATCGACTTCAAATTTGGTACAAATATTCACCGCACACGTCTGGATCACATATATTCCGGTTTTTTGGATAATTCTGTGTTTGTCTTGAAAATTGTGTAAAAACAACACAAAAATGTATTTGGATTTCTCAAATTTTGAATACAAAAACTCAAAAATCCGAGATATCAGTGTGATAGCCCGGTCTATTGTGAGTAACTTGATTTAAGAGAATTGGGTTTATCTCAAACATCGTAACTTTGAGAGCGTTTTCCGCAAACCATTATTTTGCAACAAAAACCGAAGAACATGACATCACTCTGACGTAATTCCCGGTTGACCTATCATAACCTCATATTTTTCCTTTTGCTAACATGTGTAGAATTGATGTGAGAGAAGGTACTGCAAGTTTGGTGACGACACCGGGGTTCGTTTAGAAGTTATTGCAAAATAACGGGAGGGAGGCAAAAAATAGCCACCCCTCCCCAAGGAAGTCGCTGACAGTGCATTCATCCTATCTAAAATGAGCATAAGTGTGTGCAAAGATTATGCGGCGTAGAGAAGAACTTTCAAAACATGCGTTTGCTCCACCCTCAAATTAGCAAGTTTCTAAAAAAAAGCGTGACGCGGATGGTGCCCCCCCCCCCCCCCCCCCTGCACGTTATTTACCTGAATGCACCTATGCGGAATATATTACATCTAACAAATTACAGCAAATAATGCCCACATATGACGTTCATATCGTCTCAAATAAGCACGAACAGCACATATTTCCCCCCGAAAATCCCCCCAATTTACATCTGCTGAATACGCCTATGATTTTTCATTTTTGTATTTGTCTTTTAATATTTTGAAGGCCTTTACATTTCAAGCTGAAAAACGTTTGTTGCATGACAATCGGTGATGCCACATGACCGCAATGACTTTTCAAAAAACACCCGACATTTTCGTATTTTTTGCCGCCTGGCAGACTGGTTATTGATTCAACACTGATTGAATCGATTGGAATCGTTCAATCAAAATTCCTTGAATAAAAAAATTATTGATTCACCACCAGATCTTTTGTTTCATGAATCGTGATTGAATCAAAACCCGCATCAAACCAAGGCTGATTGAATCAAAAGATTTAACGATTCTTAACGATTCAAGTACACTGGTAAATTGTGCAAAAACATGCAGTCCCGGTGGCTAAATTCATTTATACTGAAATAGTATTGCTGTAACAATGTTGTAATGATCATACTCAGATTGCAACTCATTTAACCCTATTCCCTGCGGGCGGCCAGAATTACGTTTACCTGCATTACTTACGTGCATTACATAATTACGTCCGTGAAGTTGATGACTTATTTAGCGACTTATTTAGCGACAACCTCCGATTTCTCCCAAAATGGCATATATGATCAACTAGATCACGAGAAACACGAATATGATGTTTGTTTTTCTATAGCACGTGTCATTCAAGGTCAAAAGAAGTCACTGCTCGATTTTGATTTTTTTTAACAAAAATGTAGCTCAGGAAAAGTTGTAGCCGCACATTGAAAATCAAATTAATCGAGGTCCTGAGCAACTGTTCACAGACAACTGTTCATGAGCTACATTTAAGAGAAGAAAAAAAAATCAAAATCGAGCAGTAACTTCTGCCACTTTTTCAGCTTCCCGTCCTTTGACCTTGATTTTGACCTTGAAGTTGGACCTTGATTAATTTGATTTTCAATGTGCGGCTACAACTTTTCCTGAGCTATATGTGTTTCCATTTTGCATTGATTTGACATAAATTCACCACATATATATTTAAATGTTGAATCAAACATGAATCGATTAACATATTTGTTTTGATTTTTTTTAATCAGAAAGAATCAATTCTCAAAATTGTATCCAGGAATCAAACAGTGATTGAATCATTCAGATTCCAAAATGAATCATGATTGAATTGTTCCAAAAAAGTTGAATCAATAACCAGTCTGCCGCCTCGCCCCCCATTTGTGAACAAACAAACACATTAGAGGTCGAAAAATAAAGATATTTTCATAACAAATCGAATGGTGTTTGTTCCATCGAAATCGACTGAACGGTTCTCGAGATCCCTGGGTGCCCCCCCCCCCCCCCCCTATGAAGTTGGCGACTTATTTAGCGACTTATTTAGCGACGAGCTCTGATTTCTCCCAAAATGAGATATATGGTCAACTAGATCACGAGAAACACGAATATGATGTTTGTTTTTCTATAGCACGTGTCCTTTTTACCATTTTTTTTTCAAACCAAAATTTAGCTCAGGAAAAGTTGTAGCCGCACATTGAAAATCAAATTAATCAAGGTCCAACTTCAAGGTCAAAATCAAGGTCAAAGGACGGGAAGCTGAAAAAGTGGCAGAAGTTACTGCTCGATTTTGATTTTTTTCTTCTCTTAAATGTAGCTCAGGAACAGTTGTCTGTGAACAGTTGCTCAGGACCTCGATTAATTTGATTTTCAATGTGCGGCTACAACTTTTCCTGAGCTACATTTTTGTTAAAAAAATCAAAATCGAGCAGTGACTTCTTTTGACCTTGAATGACACGTGTTATAGAAAAACAAACATCATATTCGTGTTTCTCGTGATCTAGTTGATCATATATGCCATTTTGGGAGAAATCGGAGGTTGTCGCTAAATAAGTCGCTAAATAAGTCATCAACTTCACGGACGTAATTATGTAATGCACGTAAGTAATGCAGGTAAACGTAATTCTGGCCGCCCGCAGGGAATAGGGTTAACTGAGTTGCAATTGGGCACGTTAAGTTGCAGCACCACACTAAAGCCAGTGCCACCATCTGATTCCACATACATTTCTACATAGGGATCTGCGTGAAGATGAAGAAAACTCCTGCCCCGATTCCCGATGAAAATCTATAATAAAAATATTGGTTTGAACACTGCTCGAATTCGGGAGAAATACAATGCTAAAACTACCATGCATCTGCGCATCTGTATTGCAATTGGGCACGTTAAGTACAACTGACAGAACGATATGATATAGCTCATCGTGTAGCCAATGCTTCAATGTATCCGAATGTGCGTGAATATCAACTATGACATGCTTTAAATCACCGTCAGAAACAATTTAGTGATATTTTCAGCCAAATTCCCAATGGGCCACGGAACGCCCGGCGGCCGACCGGCCGGGGCAATGAGCGCTTCATTCCGTAACGACTAGTCGAAGGGGCGCTGTCACTGGCCAGAGGGGCACCGTCATTAGCCGGAGGGGCGCCGTCACTAGCCAGATGGGCGCCGTCACTGGCCAGATGGGCGCCGTCATTAGCCAGAGGGGCAACGTCACCGGCCAGAGGGGCGCCGGCACTGGCCAGAGGGGCGCCGTCACCGGCCGGAGGGGTGCCGTCACTGGCCAGAGGGCGCCGTTACTGGCCAGAGGGGCGCCGTCACTAGCCAGAGAGGCGCCGTCACTGGCCAGAGGGGCGCCGTAACTGGCCAGAGGGACGCCGTCACCGGCCAGAGGGGCACCATCACTGGCCAGAGGGGCGCTGTCACTGGTCAGAGGAGCCTATTTCCGCGCCTTCGGCGCGGAAATTGGTCTGCTTACGAGGCCCTTCCGCGACTACGGCGCTGGGGGTGGGGGTGGGGGGTGGGGGGGGGGACGGCGGCCGCTCCCCGCCGCCCCCCTGTATCCGCCCCTGTCATGCCGACTTGAAGACGGCTAACTCGGTTTATAAGCTTCCATTCTGGCATGTGTAGGGCCCATTCTGGCATGTGTAGGGCCCATTCTGACCTATGGCCGTCCGCTTCTGCTCAAGAGGGCCCCCACCCAGTTTTCATTTTTGTATTGCACCCCCTGGACCCCCCCCCCCCCCCGCCAGCTTTTAACATCCGGGGGCCAAGGGGGTCGGGACCCACCGACCCCCCAGGATCTCCAGCCCTGGCTCCCGGCTCTCGGCTCCCAGAACGATAGGCAAATCCGATGGTAGTATTTTCATAGGACATTTTTCTACCAGCAATGATTCCATATTGCTACCATATTAGAATATGATTTGGCGCATTTGATCTCAAACTTGCGCATATAAACTTAGCGGCAAGTTTAGCGGCGGCTGGCGAATCCTCGCAGCCAAGGCCCTATAAGAAGGTAGCGTCACCAGGCGATTTTACATTCTGCAACGCCGCTGTGTGACGTCACTGGGCGTCTCTTCGCCCGCGTCCTGCTTGTGGAGCCAAGTATCGGTCGGCCGCCAAATCTAGTTCGTGGGATGTAATTTGGTGTGGTACATCCGTACTTCAACAAACTGTCATCATTAGATATCTGTGATACATTTTTTTACGAATCATCAAGCTACGGTTCATTTAATCAGCTGTCCATATTCCGACACAAGAGCGAATATGTATTTTGCAACACTGCTCAAGGTGGTCAGCACGTCTCACATAGTTTCCCGACGGGTTGTGACACCCCTCCGAGTGCCATGACAGTCTGGGATCCTTCTCAGACAGACACACAACTTGTTTAGTTACGGTAAACAGAGCTTGTGTCAAGACAGCAGCAAACAGCAGCAGGGCAGAGTGCGGCTCTCGCCTCCGCCCTCAGTGGCACACAGCGGCAGACAGTCACACACAGAGGCAGACAGTCACGCAGTGGCACAAAGCAGTAGACAGAGGCAGGTCAGAGTGCCGCTCTCGCCCCCCCCTCCCCCCCACCCGACAGCGGCACACATCGGCACAAAGCAACATACTGTGGCACACACGGCACGGCATTGTCGTTCTCGCCCCCTACCTCGATGCCAACAGCGGCAGACCAGACAGGCGAGAGTGCCAATCTCGCCACATCCTTCGGCGGCGGACAGCGACATGCCAGAATACAACTCTCGTTCGTTCGTTCGTTACTCCCTCCGGCTCGCATCCCGGGTGTAGCCATTGCGGCTCAGTTGGGCGCGGAATCCGGCGGTCAAGGCCGTCACCACACCGTCATCGCGCAGAGTAATCGGGTCCGGGTGGATGACGCCCAGGTGCCGGAGGCGAGCTCTGACCAGGGCGGGGCACCGCTGCAGCACGTGCCGCGGTGTGTCAGCCTCTTCTCTGCATAGCCGGCACAGGGCGGCGGGACATCCCTCGGCGCTGCACTGCCCTCAGCCGAGCGTAGGTCGGCGGCCGATCCGGTGGAGGTACTGCTCCGAGCCGCTCCAGTGCCCGGCTCGGAGCTGCCGGATGTCCACCGTAGCGAGACGGTCGCCGTCGCCGACCGGGCCCCGCTGGCGGGTTTCATGATCCTTGTACCGCCCGTCAGGCCATGATCGCTGCCAGTTGGAGGTGGCGGATCGGGAGACGCCTTATGGGTGGTGGCGACGTCGATGGGCGTGTATTATTGGAGGAGGGCGCTGGCCTCCTTTGCGAAGACGTCCACTCACTCTCGCCAGCAGCGGCGGCCGGGCTACGGAAGAACAGCGGCGGGGCGACGGAAGACGACGCCATGGCAGCGACAGGGCAGCGGCAGGGCGGCGGAAGAAGACGCCAGGCCAGCGGTCTGTATGCGATCGCGCAACGGCCGTTTAGCGACAGATGGTGACAGGTCAGCAATGACTTGGAGCTCCGCCAGATCACTCGGAGCTCCGGCTGTGCTGGCGAACCTGGTTCGCTGCTCTTTCCTGTGCCTTGATCTCAGCGCGAGCGGGATTCAACTACCTGAGCCGCAGGTAGAGGCGACACTGCCACCCGAGTCCGGCACGCCTCCACTGCCACCCGAGTCCGGCACGCCTCCACCCACCAGAGTCCGGCACGCCTCCACTGGCACCAGAGTCCGGTACGCCTCCACTGCCACCAGAGTCCGGCACGCCTCCACTGCCGACGGAGTCCAGCACGCCTCCACTGCCGACGGAGTTCAGTACGCCTACACTGCCTACGGAGTCCAGCACGCCTCCACTGCCACCTGAGTCCGGCCACGACTCCACTGCCACCAGAGACCGGCGTGACTCCACTGCCACCAGTCCGGCACGTCTCCACTGCCTCCAGAGTCCGGCACGCCTCCACTGTCGACGGAGTCCAGCACGCTTCCACTGACACCAGAGTCCGGCACGCCTCCACTGTCGACGGAGTCCAGCACGCCTCCACTGACACCAGAGTCCGGTACGCCTCCAAAGAGTTGTCTGTCTTCCTGTAGATATGCAACACATTGGTAAATAAATGCAGGGATGTAGCTATGTGCACTAATTTCAATATGGTGTGACAAAACATATCACCTTTCTTTGACACCTCCAATT
>JAXIVJ010016433.1:0-28849 GCA_036785665.1 Chirona hameri | reverse complement strand
ATAATATATATATATATATCTTTCTTACATGCTTCTATTTTGCTTCTATTTAGGGACAGCTGTTCATTTCAAGGTGTCGGTTGCGACATAAAAAGCTATCATTCGAATTGTTTATTCTATTAGCAACACAATGACGAAAGTATTATGGTTTGACAGTATTACAGCCACTGTCTTCAAACTTTGGTTTTCGCGACAAGTATAGACACGCACAAAAAGGTACTATACTATGTACTGCAGCGATAATCTAAACATGTACATACCCAATGCTCAATACGATGCACTAATTCCTAAAACCCTCAATCGCATTATGTAGATGTCTCTATATCCAAGTCCAGCGACTGAGCCGGTCACAGAAACTGACACTGCGATTAGCTACTGCTCTAATATCCCTAGTATTATTACTGAAAAAGCATCAAAGCATTTGTTTCAGTCTTTTTAAATGCTACGAGACTTAAAAACTAAAGCTACGAGACTAAAAGCAACACAGAAAGTTATTATAAACATATATTAGTCGGACAGCCTCTGGCTTTCTAATAATCTTCAATAAGTGCAAAACCTACGGACACCTCTGGAAATTACCTATTTTGAGCGTATGCATTTTTACGGCTCACTCGGTACATGATAGTATAAGTTTTAAGGTCAGCCGCATGAGCCGCCACAACCTTTAAGACCGTTTTATATTTCTCACACACGACACAAAAACTTATATGTGATTTGTGTATTTTTCCTTTTATGTGCTATAAAATACGAGTCTGATGAATAGATGATGTTAAGTATGGTGATCCATGGGGGTAACTACCACTGGGTACACTGTAGGTACCCAGCAAAATTCAAAACCCCTAGATTTTACTGGGTACTGTACCCAGTAAAAATTGGAGGCTCCGACTTGCATTTCTTTAGTTTCAAATGTGCCGAGAAGTCAATTGGGATACCAAAGCAAAAACAATTTTTAATTCTTCAAATATAAGAAACATCAAGGAAACCTTTAAATTTAGTAACAATCAAACGTAGGACGTAGGAGCGTTTAATTTGCATTGCTATAGAATGTGCTGGATTTACAAATTGAAAGAACGTTAATGATTAAGATAGGAAAACAGACTATGTACAAATAACTACATAACCTTCTGTGTATCTACCTCCGCAGTAGGTTGTTATTGCCTATTGGGTACCTTATACTTGGGACTGGACTACTTACATACCCATCACTCATTGGGCCAATCTTTACATCTCATATATAGGCTATTGCTTTTGGATGACCTGAAACTGTGTAAGTACCAATGTGTTCTGGCCAGGGGCTCCGCCACGCCTTTTAAATGGGGGGGGGGGGATCGAGACGAGTGGTCGCCGTCAGCGAAAAGTTGTTGATCGGGAAGGGGGGGGGGGGGAGGTGATGAGCGTTAGCGAAACTGTTGTGTTGAGCGAGGGGGGGGGGGGACGTCAGCAAAACGTTGTTGAGCGAGAGAGTGGAGCGTCAGCAAAAAGCTGTTGAGCGGGAGGGTGGAGCGTCAGCGAAAGCTTGTTGAACAGGGGAGAGGTAACAACTAATAAGTACAACCCTAGCGGTGTCGATTTTTCAAAACGATTGGAGGGCCAAATAAAGACGGATCCAAGGGGGTTGATATCAGCGCTATGGCTTCCCCAAACGACTGAAATCTACAAAAAATTATACATTTGATGTTTGTAAGATAAAATATCAGAAATAGGTTCAAAGTAGTTTGTCTTAACTCAGTTCTAAAAAATAAACAGTCACATGAGTTTTGTCTTGCGTCGTACGGCGCCTCAAACCAAAGTTTTTGGCCGAGCCTACGACCGACCATTTTGTTTTATTTAGTTTTGTTTTGTTTTGTGTTATAAATGTTTTGATGGGATGGATTTCCGAGATCAGGACCCACGCTAAGCTAAGCTTGTTGGGCGGGCCCCGGCCCCACCATCCGATCGCGCAATGCCAGTCACTGGCAGAATTTAGAAGCGAAAGTGTAACGTCCCCTAACGACTGAGGACGGTCCGCCCGGCTCGCTTCATCTGACCTTGAACGCGGCCGCTGCAACCGACCGCAGGTTATCCCCGCCAGGAGCAAATAGCGAGCGCCGAGGCGTCTCGAACCCACCTTGCCAGGGTGGGTAAAATCTGTAGTGGGCCCTCTCAGGCCGACCGATGGCCCTCTCAGGCCGATCAAAGGCCCCCTCAAGCCGACCTTGGTTACCCTCCAGCCGACTTGTGCTTGATTACGCTTCAGCGGAATCGAGTCCGATTCCGATTCCAATATATATATATATATATATATATATATTTTTATTTGCGCAAATCGTCGACGGAATACCCCAATGATGGACGAAGTCAAAATGTAAAATTACCTAAAGCTACAAAACATTAGACAAATGCATGTTACAATATACCAAATACACCCTAAACATAAAATATGACATGAACGAAACATCCAGCACACACAGCACAAAATCAGTTACAACGATGCGACGTACAGCTTCACTTTGGTGCGGAACTGATGGTACGTATCGGCGAAGAGATCAGCATTGGGACACGTTCCTATAAAGCGGTTAAGTTGCCTGGGCAGTCTGGCGAACAGTCCCTCTTTGGCCGTATTTACCCTGGCGTACGGCACATAAAGCAATGTGAGGGTCAGCTGCCTGGTAGTACGACACGGTACATTGACGAAAAATGACTGCAATACAAATGACGATGATATTTTACCCTTAAAAACGTTGCGAATGAACATGAGATCTTGATGGGTCCTACGTGCCGATACAGAAACAAGTTTAAAATGAGACAATAGGTCGTCGTACGCCATGGATGGTGATTGCGAGCGACAGTGGGCGTTCAGCCACAGCAGGAACTTATGCTCTATGCGCTGCAGCCTATCAGCGTGCGTACGAGCGGCACCGCCCCATATCACGCTACAATATTCCATATTTGAGTGGACGTAGGCAAAATACGACGTCAGTACCGATGTCTCTTTGATATATCCTCTCGGGTTAGCCCTCTGGAACGATCTAATAAGGACGCCAAGGGCTCTATTGGCTCTTCTCATGGTATTTTCGATATGATTGCTAAATGTCAGCCTTGTGTCTAGAATTACTCCTAAATCGCGAATATATTCCACGTCTTCCAACGTGGTGTTTCCGATCGAATATTTCGTCACTATTGGCTTCGTTCTCAGTGTCATCCGAAAAGATTTGCACTTGGACGGGTTCAGTTTGAGCATCCAAGTTTTGGACCACTTATAGAGCTGATTCAAATCTTTCTGAAGTACTTCAGCGTCGCTTTGACAAACCAATTTTCGGAACAGTTTTGCATCGTCAGCAAACATCAGAACCCGAGAGGATATACCATCCGGCAAGTCATTAATGTATAAGTAGAACAAAATCGGAGAGATCAATCCGCCTTCCGGTGTTCCCGACGTTACCCGGCACCACTCTGAGCACTTGCCGTTGACTACCACTCGCTGTTCCCGGTTATCTAGGTAAGATGTGAACCATTTTAGGGCAGAACCAGTGATATTGTCCGAATTTTGAAGTTTGTGTACCAGAAGAGAGTGATTTACACTTTGAAAGGCTGCCGAAAAATCTGTATAGATGCAATCGGTTTGACGTCGCTCTTCGATGGAGTCCCAAGCAGTGACCAGTAGTGATGCCAGGTTAGATGCGCACGACCTACCCGACATGAATCCATGTTGTGCTGGTGAGATAGCGGGCGCCGCATGTCGCAAAAGGCCTATATACACAACTTTTTGCAAGTACCTTGCCAAAGAGTCAGCGATATAGACCGGTAGCAGTTCGGATCTTTTACACTACCCTTTTTGAAGACAGGCACAACATTCGCCCGTTTCCAGAGCTCCGGAAACACACCTCGTCTCAATGACATTTGACAAATCTTGGTTAACGGAATGACGAGCGCTTCACTGCATTCCCGAATAATATGAGCACTGATCCCGTCCGGGCCACACGCCTTGTTGGGAGGGATACTCTCGAGAATCGCCCTGACAGTATTTAAGTCACATTCGAGCTCAGCTAATGATGGCAAGTTATTCACGGGCGCATCAGGAAGCTCAGAAATGGCGGCGTCTGAGAATTTAGACGCGAAAACCCTACTGAGCACATTCGCCTTATCCCTGTCGTCCGTTATCTCGGTTCCATCTACCTTCAGTGCTGACAGAGCCCTGTTATATTCTTCGAAAAGCTGCTTCCTTCTCGAGTAAAATATTTCGCAGATCTCGGTCAAACCAAGGAGGGAAATTCCGTTTGATCTGGACGACAGGGACAGAGTCGCGAATAGCTGCGTTTAAAATATCATAAAACATATCCACGGCTTCATCTACAGACAGGTCATCAAGTACATTCCACGGCACCAATCTTAATAATGTTCTCAGTTTGTCGAAGTTATTAGAAGAATCGATTACGAATCCGCTTCCAGGGCACCCCAAAAAGCTTGATTCCGAATACGAATCCATTGATTCCAATTTGATTACACTGGCTGCCTCAAAAATGTCCGATCATTCTTACATTTTGTACAAATGACACAAATGGCACGAATGGTACGAATGACACGAATCGACATATTCAATATGTTGCACAACTATATTTAACATCGCTATTTTGATATAAAAATCAAATAATTTCATGAAGTTTGTTGAAAAACTAGCCTGTGCTGCAAAATCGTGATAGTTCAAAAATTGCAAATCTAACGAAGGTTCAAAACGATGTATAATATCTAGACTTACCTATAACCAAGGTGCATGGACATATTTTCAAGCTGCTATTTGTAATATGATAGGTACATGGGGAAATCAATGCCTTGAAAGATATAATATTATAGCATTTGTATTTGACAATTAAAACACTCTCCAATATTATACTGGCTATTCCGAGTGTCGTGTCATAATTAGTAAGTGAAGAATGTTAAAAACGACACTCAGCACATTGCACACAATAAGATCATAGAAAATACATCAGAGACAAATCCCCACACTCACAAACACACATGCACACGTACGCACACACAACACACAGCATACACAACAAGCATATCGCACACACAAGCATACATAAGTCTGTCACTCACTGATATATATATATACATTCGAAAAGACAAACTAACTCACATCATACTACTAAAAGGTCATGTACTGCACGTTTAAAAGCTCTCAGTGGCAGAAGACGGACCTCTGGCGGCAGCCTGTTGTACTGCTGTGCAACGCTAAAAAGGAGGCGCCGCTTCCCGGCCTCTGTCCTCGCGCGCGGGAGCGCCAGATCAGCGTCCTGGCGTGTTGACCGAGAACGGAAAGTGGAGTTAACCTTGAGCTGAGAGGAGAGGGCCATGCCAGAGAAATCACGGCCAGAGAAAGGCATGTAGATGTACCTACGGTACAATAAACACCAGTCAGGCGCCGTAGTTGGCGAAGAACGAGCGAGCGCGAAGGAAATGTATGATGAATTTCAACTCGATCGGGCAAGTAGTTTCTGAGATACAGAAAGGGTGCGCACCTGCGCACGTGCAGAGGTACCCACCTTTGACTTGTGGAAAGGCGGCGGCTGAGAGGTCCCTAACCACACACCAAATTAGAAAACAATCGGCTCAGCCGTTCCTGAGATATATAATAGGGGTGTGCACGTGCGCACGTGCAGAGGCACCCCACCCCTAACTTGTGGGAAACTGGCGGCTGAGGGGTCCCTATCCACACCTCAAATTTGCACATAATCTGCCCAGCCGTTGCGAAATTTTTGCGAGGAAACACTTTTCAACACCCTTCACGCGGCACGCGCCACGCGCAGTGGTAGGCATCCACATGAGTCGTAACTGGTCTCAAACAGGGTAGATTGGATGGGGCTGCTCAGCAAAGAAGTCCGCTTGTCAATCGGACGTGTGGTTGCAGAGCTATGAGCTTCTCAAAAGCGTCGCCACGGGTCGGGTCGGGTCGGGCCGGGCCGGGCCAGGCCGGGCCGCTCATAATCATATTTTTCTCATATACCACGGAAGGACGAGCGAGCGCTTCACGCTCGCTCGTAATAACATTGTCCTAAGTGAAGATCATTGTACCTATGTTTACACTTAAAAATATAATTATTGAGCATGTTTTGACTCTCATTAGGTAACAAATCATCGCCTAGCTTTCCTTCAGCTATTCATGCTCAACGGAACAAATTTCCTTCAGGGAAATATACAAAGTGCACCGTGTCAACACTGGTCACTGGATTCTGACAAAACGCAATGGAGCGACAGCGTTGATCAGATATAGACAAGTTTTAGTTGACGTCATCAGTTGCAAGCGTCATTCAGTTTTGTTGACGGCAAACTTGAAATTGAGAAAGTTTTAATTATATTTTGTCCATTCCGTGTAGGTTCGCAATATGTACCGTTTAATTTAATCTGTTTTGCACCAGACCTTGCCAGTGGCGGCAAAAGAGGAGGGACAGGGGGAGGGGGGGGGGCAGTTGCCCCCCAAACTCATCCGAGGGGCACTTTTGGCAGGGGTTGCTGGCCTGAGAGGAGGCGCTCTGGCCGCATGAGAAGGGGCGCTCTTGCTGCCTGCGAGGGGGCACTCTGGCTGCCTGAGAGGGGCGTTCTGGCCGCCTGAGAGGGGGCACTGGGCGCCTGAGAGGAGGCGATCTGGCTGCTTGAAAGGGGGCGCTCTGGCCGCCTGAGAGGGGTGCTCTAGCCGCCGGAGAGAGGGCCCTCTGGCCGCCTGAGAGGGAGCGCTCTGGCCGCCTGAGAGAGGGCCCTCTGGCTGCCTGAGAGGGGCGCTCTGGCCGCCTGAGAGGGGGCGCTCTGTCCGCCTGAGGGGACTCTTTGGCCGCCTGAGGGGCGCTCTGGCTGCCTCTGTTTCAAGGCCTCATCTTACATGAATTTGAAAGGAAATAGTATCCGTCCACGAAAACACATGCTAGTTTGGATCAAGCAATATGCCAGACGTTTATTACGAGCGAGCGCGAAGCGCTCGCTCGTCTTTCCGTGGTATATGGGACAAATCTGAATATGAGCGGCCCGACCCGGCCCGGACCGTGGCGACGCTCTTGACAAGCTAATATCTCTGCAACCGCACGTCCGATTGACAAGCGGGCTTCTTTGCTGAGAAGGGCTTATTCGGCCCCCTTCGCATCTCGGAAACCGCTGGACCGATTATCTCTGAGAAAACGGTATTCGATTCCTTGAATCATTTATGTATTCATAAATATCCTAAATTGTGTCATGGGCGGATACAGATAGCAATCAAAAATGGGGGGGGGGGACATGCATTTTTAGATTCTTGCCCTGGGACGTTGTTTGGACGCATTTTTTCATGTTGTTGGATTTCGTTACCTAATTGTATGCTCTAACGTATTCTCCCTTTTAAAGTTTGGGGAAATTAACCCAATGGTGTCCTCAGGCAATTCCAAAGGGGGTATCTAAAAATGTCACTATAATATTTGTTGCCGCTTTTATTTCTGTTTTAGATGCATATGATTATATCTATATGTATGGGAATGTACATTATGGTAGTTTTTTATTTGTGCAGAGGCGTCCTCAGGAGAGGTAGGGGAAGGGAATTGAGCTTTGTCTTTTGTTATCTCTATCTTTTCTTATTTATATATTTTGCTATGTAGTGTCATGCCATGGGTCCACAATTCCCCTTAACTGCATACCTGTGACCGCCTATGCCCTAAACTACAATTGAGATCCATGCAGATGATATTGCATGAAATTACCCACTGCAAAATAAAGTTCAGGGGCACTAAACACATTGCGTGTGAACGGAGTCAAACACATGCCCCTAAAATCCGTCCCTAGGGTCGCCCTTGGGAAACCAAAAATGTCAACAACAAAATATGAAACGTGTGGAAGGCATTGCTAAAACAGGTCAACAAATTTCAAGTTGATATCTATTGCTATGTAGTTACACGTCGTGGTTTCACAACTCCCCCTAATTTCATCCCTGGAGGCGCCCATAACATTGGGCCAAGCGCTTGCGTCCCACCCCTGGAACCGCCTACGCCACAAAATACAATTGTGATCCATGCAGATGATATTACACGAGATTGGCTACCGCGAAATCACGTTTTGAGTTCCTCAACACCATGTGTTTATGCACTTGCCCCCAAAAACCCGTTCCTGGGGTCGCTTGTGGGAAACCCCAAAATACACACAAACAAATCACACAAGGTGTGCAAAGAACAGCTAAGAAGGTCCGCTGAGTTCAAAATTCTTATCTTTCAGATTTCGATGAAATACCAGTGACCCAAAATGCCTCCCAAAATACGTCCCCGAAGGCGCCCATGCGCAATCCAATTCAAAAGAAGTTCAACATGTCTATAAATAGCAAGGGAAGGTGTGCAAGTCGTAGGCTCGTATCTACAACGGTTAGAGAATGGGAACTGATTCCCTTTGAAAGCCAAGTCACGCTGAAAACCCAAACATGCCCCCCAAAACCAGGCCTGGAACCGCCCCTGGTGAGCAGAAATATTTTTTTTTTGCCAAAATGTGCCCAATGAATAGTTAGGAAAAGTCAAAAAGTTTGATGTCCGTATCATTACTCGTTTAGGGACAGGAGGGAAAATAAACCTTAGGGTGGGGGGGGAGTCGTTTTAGCCCCCCCGACACTAATAGGGTTCAAGTTTCATCCGATTCTATCCAGTTTATGAAACACTTGTTTATGTTCCACTTAAAATTTTCTGTAACGTTTCACGCATTCCTATTTCAAAGCCAGGATGAACCATAAAATATGTTACAAGCGCTTTGTGAAAAATACAATATTTGGATCCGTTGGAATGGTTTCGTTAGAACGTTTCTTTTTTTGTCAGCGTGTTTGCGTGTTGTTGGAACGTTTTTTTATCCGTATATTTTTTGGATCCATTGGAACGGTTTCGTTAGAACGGTTTTTTTTTGCAGCCTTCGTACGTGTTGTTGGCACGGATTTTCTCCGTATATTTTGACAATGCAAGGGGCGGGGCCGGTGGGGCCGCATTTGGAAGCGTTCGTACATGAATCAGTTGGAAGTTTTTTCTTCTCTGGTTGGAACGTTTTTTTCTTCTGTGTTCGTACGTGTTGTTGGAACGTTTTTTCTCCATATTTTTGACAATTGCAAGGGGCAGGGCCGCGCAAGTACATCGGACAACTTA
This sequence comes from Chirona hameri, assembly GCA_036785665.1. Lineage (NCBI taxonomy): Eukaryota > Metazoa > Arthropoda > Thecostraca > Balanomorpha > Balanidae > Chirona > Chirona hameri. Next base: position 19,742 of record JAXIVJ010016433.1, on the reverse strand, counting down.
TTTACGACGTAGGGCTAGGTTTTGTCTATGAGATGGTAGGGGTGTCTGGGGGTGGAGACAGCCCCCCCCCCGTAGGTCGCAGCGCAGCGAGCGAATGTGAGCGGAGCGTTCTAAACGAGGGTCCCTGTGGCCGTAATTGCTGTAAAGTTTTTAGGTCAGGTTCAATTATGTTATAACAATTTTGTAATCACAATTTTGTAATTACAAATTTTGTATTCAATATTTTAATAACATATCGAACCCAGCGAAAATTAGCCTGCCTACGCATTGTTATTTATCATGAAGGCATATAATGTTTCATGCACTCTATATTTTGCGAATATGTACAAAAATGCTATGAACAATCAACACAAATTAAACAAAAGTGCGTTGAAATCGGCAGTTGAACTTGGCTCCGGACGGCGAACTATTTAGTGTTCACGATTTTTTTTAATCCATCAATTTTCAACAAACAGGTATTTAATATATTACAATGCACACATGACACATTTATCTAAACCGTTTATCCATAATCAATCAATAAACGTTTCAAGAAAATCGCGATGCATCCCTCGGATTAACTTGGCCAAGGACGGCGACGTATTTAGTGTATGCGATTTGTTTCATTGACCAATCAGGGAAGTTGTCACGCTTCTTGGAGCACTTACTTCATTGCTGGCCCTATGACTTGTTTCAAAATAACATTCAAACCAGAGATAGTGATGGATTATACTGTTCGTCACCATATGTTAGTACATATTTGTTAATTTCCCATAATTTAATTTTTGAAATAGAAAATGTTGTTATTTCACTTTTAAATGGAGGAACGATCAATTTGAAACCATACATGTGTCACAGACAAATGCAGATAAATAAATCGAGAGGTGAATATTTCACTTTAATACATGTTATTGTTTTTATGTAGTTTGTCCCAGGGAAGCGCCATTTACTTTGTACATCTCCATTCAGCTGAACGTTCCTAAAACTATGCATCTGGTATAACCAGTAAAACGCCTTAATCGGCGGTAACCGAGCGGTATCTGTTGCTTCCCAATGTAACTTTATAACTCCTGGGACAAACTACATAAGAATTAAGTTGTTACGAGCGAGCGCGAAGCGCTCGCTCGTCTTTCCGTGGTATATGGGACAAATCTGAATATGAGCGGCCCGACCCGACTCGACCCGGCCCGGCCCGGCCCGTGGCGACGCTTTTGAGAAGCAAATATCTCTGGAACCACACGTCCGATTGACAAGCGAGCTTCTTTGCTGAGCAGCCCCATCGAACCTACCCTGTTTGAGACCAGTGCCAACTCACGTGGATGACTACCACTGCGCGTGGCGCGTGCCGCGTGAGGGGTGTTGGAAGGTGTTTCCTCACAATAACTCCGCAACGGCTGAGCCGATTGTGTTCAAATTTGGTGTGTAGTTAGGGACCCCTCATCCACCACTTTCCCACAAGTCAGGGATGGGTGCCTCTGCACGTGCGCACGTGAACACCCCTATTCTATATCGCAGCAATGGCTGAGCTGATGGTGTTCAAATTTGGTGTGTGGTTAGGGATCTCTCAGCCGCCACTTTCCCACAAGTCAGGAGGTGCCTCTGCACGTGCGCACGTGAACACCCCTATTCTATATCGCAGGAATGGCTGAGCTGATGGTGTTCAAATTTGGTGTGTGGTTAGGGACAGCCGCCACTTTCCCACAAGTCAGGAGGTGCCTCTGCACGTGCTCACCCCTATTATGTATATCAGGAACGGCTGAGCCGATTGTGTTCAAATTTTGTGCGTGGTTAGGGACCTCTCAGCCGCCACTTTCTCACAGGTCAGGGGTGGAATCCTTCTGAACGTGCGCATGTGCGCACCCTTTTTGTATCTAAGAAGCTACTTGCCCGATGGAGTTGAAATTCACCATACACTTTCTTCGCGCTCGCTCGTTCATCGCCAACTTCGGTGTCTTACATATTGTTCATGATCTCCTTTCTCGAATCCGCCAAAAGAGAGTACGTCCTGAGCGCTGCATGCTTCATCGTATAAATTAATGCTTATAAAAATTAAATAATAATGCTTATTAAATTAATGCCATTTAATTGCCATCATAATTGCCAAATAAATAAATCAAGCCATTTTTGATCAATAATGATTTTGGTTAATTTCGTCGTTTGCATGTGCCACGCGTTGTGGTACCACCCATATCATTTTTTTTAACTAAACGCACTATACTAAAATTGAAATGGATTTGATGGTCCTATCCAATGGTGAAAAACCGATCTCAATCGGAGCAGTGGTTGCAAAGTTATTAGCTTCCGAAAAGCGTCTGTATGGCCGGGTCGGGCCGTGTCGGGCCGGGTCAAATATACATTTGTCTAGTAAGTTGACGAGAAACCTCACGGGCGCTTCGCGTCCGCTCGGCAATGGCCATTATAATAATATAATACGGTATAGTGTAATACGGATATAACCACGGTAAAACTATTGAATGTGTTACTCATATTGGGACACAGTCATGCGCACGTGTGCTCCCGTACGGTTTCATATTTCAAACCTGCTTTAGCTTTACCAGATCGCGCCCGCTCGGTCATCGCCCAAAAAGACGTTTTACTGGTATAATATGGTGGCCTAAATCCGAGGAGATATCATTTCGCGCCAATTTTTTTTTTTTTTTGGGGGGGGGGAGCGTTTATCCCGATGGGGCGCCCTGGGTTTCTTTGCCCCCCCCCCCTCATCCGAAAATACCTTCCGCCGCCACTGGACCTTGCGAGATACAGTTATTCGATCTACGTTGCGGAAAAAGTGACCAGAGTTGTGCAGTCGATTCGTTCACTGAAATGACGTTTAAATTACCTCCGAAAAATACACCGATGTGCATTATATTTTCTTCCAAGTCAAAAAGGAAACAACAATAATGAGGTATCAGGTCAGAGAATCATGACAAATTGACCACGCCGTCGTCCTCCGAACACTCAGGTGCCGGGCTACGACAACGTAGTTGCTTCCATCCCGGTAGGCCTGTAGATCCGCTCGCGGTCCTCCGCACAAACAGCACGATGACGTCTCGACATCTTGACGCTGAATAGCGTTAAATGTTGATCTGACTTGAGGTCATTTTGTGTGCCGGAAACAGGCAAGGACAGTGAAGGATTTGCTGCCGATGAGACGCCACTGATCAATATAATGCCTTTACACAGGGGCGTCGACACGCGACAAAAACTGGTGCGACTTTTTGCTCGGGGGGCGGGACCTAGCATGGGGGCGGCACCTGGCAAGGGGTGCATACACGTTCAAATTTGTATCTTTCCAGGTTTTTGTCAAGCGAAATTTCGATACCCTACCTGACCGTAAACAGCCGATCGTATCTTATCTTTTCTTCGTTAACATTTCGGTACGTAGGGTTTTCGTGACCGTAAGTTTAACTAGCCCGTCCAGCTCCAACTCCAAAGTAGGTATTACAAATCTTGTTGGGCATTCTTCCATTAAATTAGGTGCATTTTCGTCGCTGCCGCTGAATGAAGGTCATCCTGGCAATATGTTAAATCAAGCGCTGAAGGGAGTCAACTACACCATGTCAGTTGCCAGATAATTTTTTTAGGTTTTCAGGGAGCGCTCTGCCAACTGGGCTCATGAGTGGTCTGTGACGGGCTGTTCTGCAAACATTATTACGGTTTTAGAGCAGCCGTTCGCCGTTGTATCTATTTATAACTAATTATTTGCCTGTTGGATTGGATCTCGGTACAGTTTTTCCTAGAGATTCGTGCTTAAAATGCATGCCAATCTTATATTGTCACTTATACATCACTGCCACGCCGAACTACCGCCGTCTGGCATGTGAGTGAATCCTCTCCGAAAACATGAACGAACGCTGCTCCTTGAGTAACACCGTTCCAGGACTCCCGCTCTTCGGAACATTTCACCCTAGTGGTTTTTAGCCATCACCGAACACTCTCCTCCGAGCATCGTCCTCTGCCACGAACGCCTTCACCACCCTCTCCACGTCGACCTGGTCCAGCAGCGACTGATGGATGTGGCAGACAAGGAGATCTGAGAGACGCCTCTCACCCATGCTGTCCCGCAGCCACGTCTTTAATCTGCGAAGTTTGCTGAAGCTCCGTTCAGCCTCAGCCGATGACACGGGGACGCACCGTAATATGTCCAACAGCTTAGCTGTTTCGGCATACAGGTTCTTCAGGATAGGGGGCGAGACGGCCACACGCTGCCCCGGTCCTGCTGAGGGGTGAGACGGCCGTATGCTGCCCCGGTCCGGCTGATGGGCGAGACGGCCGTTCGATGCCCCGGTCCGACTGAGGGGTGAGAGGCCATGCCCTCCCTCAGCCCCGGTCCGGCTGAGGGAGGAGACGGGCATACGCTGCCCTGGTCTGGCTGAGGGGCGAGACGGACATTCGCTGCCCTGGCCCGGCTAAGGGGTGAGACGGCGGTACGCTGCTCTGGTCTGGCTGAGGGGTGAGATGGCATTTTTATGTGGATTTTCATGTTATAAAGGTAAGTATGTACTTGTTAGTTAGCGCCGCGAAGCGGTGCGAAATTTTTACGGTTTTGCCTGATAAAACCCAGAAATATAGGAGGTGTATGCCTTGTAGAGGATAATAAGCTAAAAATGATATTCATTCAATTCAGCGTTACGACGAGCCGATGACGATTACTATGGCTTCGTTATGACGATGACTACCGATGTGACGCCGCGAAGCAGCGTGAAAATGTTAATTTTAGGTCCTGGAAAACGAAATGTTAATATTGGAACCAGACCGTGAGGTGAGATGGCTTGGGGAGATGGTCCTGGCCTGTTTCCACTATTAGCTCTTCGGTCCAGCGAATTGTGCACCGCTGGAGCAGCTTCCAGGTGCCGATCTCCTCGTCTTTGTGTTCGCGTCGCCTTTTTCGGAACTCGGCAAACTAGCTAAACATGTAGCCTGCTTGAAACTTAGAAGTGAATATTTTATGAACGGTATTACCGCCAGCAATTACCGCCAAGGAGAGCCTCAGCTAGACACTTAATGCATTTTTTTCTCTCCCATTTTCCAAATTTGTATAAGCAATTGCGAAATTTTCCAGTTTTTGACACTAGATAGTTGGATTTTTACTGCACTGCAAAGGCAATTTGTACGATAAATTGTTATTTTTCCCTCAAAAAGTATGTGTGTGTGTGTGTGTGTGTGTGTGTGTGTGTGTGTGTGTGTGTGTGTGTGTGTGTGTGTGTGTGTGTGTGTGTGTGTGTGTGTGTGTGTGTGTGTGTGTGTGTGTGAGTGTGTGTGGGGAGGGGGTCACCCTCCCCGCCTTCTAAAAGTGGGGGGGGGGGGGGGAGTTTGCCCAGACCTCCCCCTGGGCAGGTCCCCCAACCCTCCCGTCGGCGAAGCAGCTGGCTGACAAATATTGCAGCACACACTCTCCTGAGAGGAAAATTGCTAAATTGTTTTGTACTACCATCACCCCCCCCCCCCCGAATTCAAAAACGCATCAGACTTATCAAATAACCATTTTGACACCCAAGAAAACATTGCACCAGGTGGGTCAGAGTACAGCACATTACCGCTCATTATGACCGCGCCGACCACGGATAGCAGGCGCTCCAGCTATAGCAGGCGCTCCAGGCGACGGCTAGCAACCCCTGGGCAGGCTCGAGGGCCCCGTTCACAGACTCAATGGCCTTCTGGATAAGCTTGAGAGGGTCCTGAACAGACTCAATGGCCCCTTGGCAAGCCAAGAGGCCCCTAAGCAGACTCTAATAGCCCCTGGGCAGGTTCGAGAGGCCCCTGAACAGGACCAATGGACCATTGGGAAAGCTCGAGAGGCCCATACACAGACTAATGGCCTCTAGGCAGGTTCAAGAGGCCCTTGAACAGACTCAATGGGCCCCTGGGCAAGCTCGATAGGCCTCTGGACAGGCTCTAATGGCCCCTGGGCAGGTTCGAGAGGCCCCAAAACAGACTATAATGGCCCCCTGGCCAGGCTCGAGAGGCCCCTGAACATACTCAATGGGCCCCTGGACATGCTCGAGAGGCCACTGGGCAGGTTTGTTGGGCCGTGGGTGGGCTCAATTGGCCCCTGTACAAGTGGACATTCTCTAGAGGCCCCTGGGCAGGTTTTTGGGGCCCCTGAGTGGGCTTAATGGTCCCCAGGGCATGCTCGAAAGGTCCCTGGGCATGTTTTTTGCGCCCTTGAGTGGGCTCAATGGGCCCAAGGACATGCTCGAGAGGCCCCTGGACAGTTTTTGGGCCCCTCGGTGGGCTCAATGGGCCCCTGGCATGCCCAAGAGGCCCCCTGGGCCGCCTTTGAAAGCCCTTCAGTGTATCTGAGGACCCTTAACATGCACCAGAGTGACCCTTGCCTAGTTTGAGGGCTCCTCTGTGACTTTTTGAAATCCATTTAGCTAATGCAAATGGTATCTGGGCCAATATCGGCGGGGCCCCCTGTGACCCGTAAGGGGGGGGGGGGCAAATCACGGGTGGAGTTTCCTATTCAAATGGTGGGGGGACTGCCCCACCAACTTTGTGTTTTGTCCCACCAACTTTTGTCAGATTTGAAGGTTTCCTGGCGTTGAAATGGCCATTTTCACCTGAACCATTGAAAACAACCAGTCTATATGACATCTTGTCCCACCAACTTTTTCTGAAAAGCTCCACCCATGCTTTGTATTGGTTTTAAACTTAAATAGCCAGTATATTTGGCCGTTATTGAAATGTCGAAAATACGAAGGTCATTTTCCCCAAAACTTAGCCGTTTTTAAGCAATTTAATTTAACATTTGCAAAATGGGGTCTAGGCTTGTGCCGCCGCTGATTGGCTGACAGACACTTTTTCACCGAATCCCACCTTGTCAGCCAATCAGCGGCGGTCTACAGCTCAATAATGACGTCATCGTCCCAAATTGAAAACCTTAATTTGTATAGAGTTAAGTGACTTTTCGAGAGAAAAAAAATATCCCCATCGTTTTCAGCAGCACTTACTTAATATTTTCAACTACAACCAGCGTATATTTGACAATTTTCAGGAAGGTGAAACATACCCTTTAAGAACTACCTGAGTCTACCTAGCCTTAAGAACTACCTAGCCTGAGTCTCCACCAAAAAGACATATCGATGGGCCATAGCCGCCATGATACGGCATCACCTTATCAGGATATCAGGCACTTGGCTGAGGGGCGGCACCTGGCTGAAGGCGCCACACCAGGCTGCAGGGGCGGCATCTATCGAGGGGTGGCACCTGGCTGAGGGGCGGCACCTGACTGAAGGGGCGGCACCTGGCTGAAGGGGCAGCACCTGGCTGAAAGGGCGACACCTTGCTGAATGGGAGGCACCTAGCTGAGGGGCGGCACCTAGCTGAAGGGGCGGCACCTTTCTGAAGGGGCGGCACCTGGCTGAAGGGGCAGCACCTGGCTGAAAGGGCGACACCTTGCTGAATGGGAGGCACCTAGCTGAGGGGCGGCACCTAGCTGAAGGGGCGGCACCTTTCTGAAGGGGCGGCACCTGGCTGAAGTGGCGGCACCCGGCTGAAGGGGCAGCATCTTCTGAGGGGCGGCACCTGCTGAAGAGGAGGCATCTGGTTGAAGGGGTAGCACCTGACTGAAGGGGCGGCACCCGGTTGAGGGGTCGGCATCTTTTTGAGGGGCAACACCTGGCTGAAGGGCGGATCTTTCTGAGGGGGCGGCACCTGGCTGAAGGGGCGGCACCCGGTTGAGAGGCGGGATCTTTTTGAGGGGCAACACCTGACTGAAGGGTGACGTCTTTCTGAGGGGTGGCACCTGGATGAAGGGGGGCACCCTTCTGAAGGGGCGGTACCTGGATGAAGGGGCGGCACCTGGCTGAAGTGGCGGCACCCGGCTGGAGGGGCAGCATCTTCTGCAGAGCGGCACCTGCTGAAGGGGTGGCACCTGGCTGAAGGGGCGACACCCGGTTGAGGGGGCGGTATATTTTGTTAGGGGCAACACCTGGCTGAAGGGCGGCATCTTTCTGAGGGGGGCGGCACCTGGCTGAAGGGGCGACACCTGGCTAAAGGGGCGGCATCTTTTGAGGGACGGCACCTGACTTGGGTAGCGTCCGGTCAGTGGCGGCACTTGGTATGTGACGGCGCCTCGTCGAGGGCGGCACCTAGACGGTGGCGGCACATTGGGACGTCCAAAAAAGTGGTGCGACTAGTCTGAATGGTCTGTTAGGCGTCGACACCCCTGCCTTTACAGAATGCCCAAAGCAACAAGTATTTCATGTTTACTTTCGGGTTAATTCACATGCATCTGTTTGAAATCAAGATAATATTTTTACCACCAACGAAATCAATTTGACATTGTCTAAATTAATTAGTAATTGACAAAACAAAATGCAATGCAACGTAACTTAATGTCCATGTCGATATTGAATGCCCCTGCCGATGTCCATTGACGCCGTTCGAATATGAACAGATGATATTCTGATTAAATGAAATGTGTCGAAGTGTTAAAAGGGTGTCTAAATTCGAGTGTGCCTGACGATATGACTTGCCCTATGGCACGTTCAGTTGAACAGATGCTGATTCGCATTAATAAAAGGTGTATAACGTATTGGATGACACCGGAAAACATGGGTATCCTGTGCCTACTGCGCGGTGTCCCAGTGACCGTATTAGTGAGACAGTCGCCCAGCTGGCAGGCAGGTATATGTGCATGCTGGTCTGCCTGCCAAGGACAAAGGAAGGAAGCTAGCGACGACGAAGGACATGCCGATACAAATTCAATCAGATCAGTGACTGAACCAGGTTGAGCATGCTCGCTGGACCGTTGCAACGCAACGGTCCAACGCGTTGAATCCAAGTGCTACACTTCCAACCTGCGCATTTAAATGTCGAAACAGATTTTGGCAGGATACCACCTCGCTCCCCGGAGCATTGACGCGTATATGCTGCGCTTTTCCTAGCCACCGATGTGGTCAAGTCCGATCAGCAATTCCGGTGACGTGAGTCTAAGCTCAGCCAGTGGTGCGAGAATATCGATCCTTCATCCTGTCCTATACCCGATACTGCACTGGTTGACACACCTACTATTTCTGTAAGTGCATTGAAAAGTGTCAAAACCTAGAGTGGCTTAGGATCTCTGTTGGAATTTGTATACCCAAAATATCACTCGCTTGGGGAAAAGATGATCCTTCAAAGAAGGTGAATCTACGAGTGAAATCCCAAAATGTTATAGCCATCGGGCAGTCATGTTGATTTTATTTTACTCGGCTTGGCTGGATCGTCCCAGATTCCATGACTGACGTCCAGGGGCGGAGAAAGAGGGGGGGGGGGGGGCAGGGGAGCAGCTGCCCCCTCAAGAAGTTTTTTTTGGAAACATATGGTTTTGCCCCCCATACATTTGTAAGAGGGGTACTCCAGAAAGTAAGTTATATTTGTTTCCCTTTTTTAACCGAAAAAAATGAGAGGGCCCCGAGATGCCCCAGCCAGCCTGAGGGGCCCTCTAAGGCCGACATAAGGCCCTCAGTCGGCCTGAGGGGGCCCTCGTTAGGCCTGAGGGGCCCTCGGTAGGCCCTCGGTGGCCCTCGGAAGACCTGAGACTTCAACATGGGCCTGTCCGATTTTTTTCGCGACAATTTAGAGGCCCTGCAAAATATAGTGGCCTAAATCCGAGGAGATACCATTTCGCGAAAACAAAATTGTGTGTGTGTGTGTGTGTGTGGGGGGGGGGGGGGGGTCTTTGTACGAGGGGACTCCCTGGGTTTCTTTTCCACCCCATCCGAAAATACCCTCCGCCACCACTGCAGTGACGTCTGATTTTGGCATGACTCGTTTTATGCCAGAACATTATGTGATTAATTTACCGAAACTGGCTAGTGCTTAAATAATTAAAATATAATTTTTAAACGCCTACTTCATTATAAGCAGGGAACCGCCACCACCTGTTGTGTACGTTTCCCTTATAGTAAGCGGCCCGTACACGTACAGCGCGAGAGGGTCCGCGATCGCCTGACGCTAGTGACTGCAACTCAGCAATATAAAGGTAACACTAGGTACAGCAATGGTATACCGCGCGGACCTGTCCATCGTCCATCGGCCGGCGCCAGAGCTAGGAGTAGGTCTAACCTATTGCTGAATGACCTGTCCATCGGCCGGCGCCACACCTAGGAGTAGGTCTAACCTATTGCTGAATGTTGGATCAGGTAATTTCACACCTACATATAATGTGCTAAATACAGAAGAGGAAGAGTGGCTCTAGCCTCTCAGGCGCGGATCCAGGATTTCGGTCAGAGGGGGGGGGGGGCGCACATTGTTGACTTGACCGGGGGGGGGAAGCGTCACGGACGGAAAAGTTGCTGACCTGGGGGGGGGGGGGGGAGGAGCATGATACAAAAACGAACAATTGTTGAACGGGAAGGGAGATGCAGCGTCCGATAATTGCTGTTGAGTACGAGGGGGGGGGGCGTTTTTTTTTGGTAGACAAAGAAGTGCCGCATCCACGTACCTTGCATACTTAGGGAGCCATAAGTTAGTAAAAAATCAGTCAATTCAGTAGATGTTGCTTTGAAACTCGGTTTGGACATCGTCCATACTTGGTCCTCCAATATATATTCCGGTTTTTGAATATGATTTGAAATTTTGATTTTTGGACAATTAAAAACATCACAAAATACAAATTTACAAATATATTTATAAACAAAAACGGAAGATATGTTGGAGAACCAAGCTAAGTATGGACGATGCCCCACAACGAATTTCAAAGCAATATCTATATTTTTGACTGACTTATGACTCCCTAAGTATGAAAGGTGCTTGGATGTGGCACTTCTTGGTCAATCAAAGGAAATACGCTGTTGAACAGGGGAGAGGTAACAAATAATGAGTAGAACTGAACACTAATTTTTAGTTGTATGTCAGGGAAAATTGGGGGATTAGCCCTGGCTCAATGGGGACACGCCCCCCCCGTGTGGGAGCCCCTGGGGTCGCACTATAGTGACCGACCTTAGTCGCCCCACCAAGTGCAATACAATGCCCTTAACCAGCGAATATTGCGACATCCGTTCTTTGTAGGTGGTCCGATGGATGTCTGCTGTTGATATGGGGTCTAATCGCAGCCATGCGCAGTGCATTTTACTCGTGACGAAATGCATCCTGGGTAGATTGAGATTCGTGTTGTAGGGAAGACTTTATTGGGCGCTCGGGGCGGACAATCCCTTCTATAGACGCTGTCGCGTCCGCCAAGCGCGCCCTACGGGCGCGCTTGGCGGGCGCGACCCGACGCTCAGAGGGGGGGGGGGGGGCGCCCTAGCGCCCCCTGGATCCGCGCCTGCCACTGGACCTCTAGCCTCTAGACTCTAGCCCTGGTCAGTTCACTTCACACGGATGTGTATTGTGTCAAATGCAGACAATAGTAGGCCAAACGTGCCGTTTCAGGACAGCTGTACCTTTAGGTACAGCGTTTCTCAGTCACCTCACGTCCTTCGACGCAGTCCGTCATTGTCAGCCCATGCGCCCATCAACAAAAGCCAGCTGAAGGGACCTTTTTCTTCCCCAGTAACAGTAGTGCCATTAAAGCGGCTGCTGATAAGCCGTCTGTTTCCTCTAAGTGGAAACAAAAACGTGACCAGCAGTCTTGTGGGGCAACGTGATAGTCAGGTTCGTAGAATTAGGCACTACACGGGTCAGTTGACAGTTGCTAGACAGTTGACAGTTGACAGTTGCTAGGAGGAAGTTGCACCAGGGACCTATGGGCACCAGACGGGCCCCGATAAACTCATGAACCCTCCCCAAACACCAAGGTATGTAGCGCGCCAACGCTCCGGCCGGCCACTGGTTAGCACAGCGTAGAGATATCAATTAGCAGGGTTAGCGTGCCTTCCCGGCCCGACGGTGTCCGGTGTACTTGACTTCCCGTCGTTAAGGGTCACCTTGGCCAGTCCCGCGAACCTCCGCTGTCCGTTTCGCCAGAGGCAGAGGCGCCGTCCCGGAACAGGGGAACCTGGGACTGATAGGCCGATATTGGGTCAGGGAGGGGGAGGTGACAGAACTGCGTCGGACGGGTGGACAGTGGCTGATGTGGCGTGGTGCGGCGTGGTGCGGCGTGGAGGGCTGGGGACGTCGTGAAGTGCGCTGACAAGTGGCCGGCCTGGGCACAGTGGTGGTGACGCGCTCACTTCCAGGTGGCCCGGCCGAACCCGGTACGTGTAGGAGTGTTCCTGTTCATCATCGCTAACTTCAGCAGATTGTTGGAAATACTGTTGGCTGATATTGTTGTTATGTGTGCCTGTTCTGTGCGTCTGGTCAGATCACGTTCAACCTGTGTTTTCATTCATATCTGGCGTCGAACCTGCGTATGTAGGTGGCTGGCCTATAGGCCGTTTTGCAGATATATATATGCCCTGTATTGACCGTTGGTGTGTCTATGTGCTCGGCAGGAGGTCGGAGTCGAAGGCTCCTTTCCAGACCGCACAGAAGAGGGCGGGCAGGATGGCGACAGACTTCCTTGCCGGTTGTGTGGGAGGTAAGATATGAACGGCAGAATCTGAATTCTAGACAGTCGGCACTTCAAATATTATTGCAGAACGCCATGCATCAAGGCAACTGCCCATTTTGTCAATCGGCGAACATGAGAATGAGGAGATGAGATCTAAATTAAATAAGCGAACAAAGAGGAGATACACCAAATAGAACCGACTTGAATGTGCATTCGGCACAGTAGAGTGTAGAGTGAGTCGCTATCTAAAAAGGCAACCTCACTTGCAACCAACGCCAAGATGATATGTCCGCCTAGACAGAAGTAAATTAGCATTCAACGCTCGGGGCTGCATCTGGCGATTCATGGCGGTAGTTGGGGCCGCTGCAGAGGGCGGCCAGCCTGTTAGTAAGCGCCTCATGTCTGCCGGTGCCTGTCGGGCCGCGTCCGCCGGCCACTCGCCGACGATACGATCGGAGGAGCGCTGCAGCGCACGGGGCCGGCGGCGGCGGCGGCGGCGGGTTCGGGAACCATCTCTGAGTCGGCCGGTCCGAGGCAGAGATAGATGGTAGCGCAGCACGACATCACGACATCACGACATCACGACATGACGGCATGACGCCGGCAGCCGCACCACTGCGCAGCGGCCTCGGAGAGATATGGACCTGATCATCGGCCATGTGATCGGGCACAGGGGGACCCGGAGAGGGGCACAGAGGGACCCGGAGAGGGGCACAGAGGGACCCGGAGAAACGGGCGGTCGAGCGACAACGGCGTGCTTAGCAACAGCCAACACAACTTTTTGGTTGCTCAATGAGCTGGAATGACGGTGCAAGAAACGCCACGAAAAATGCCGTTCATGTTGTTATCGCTTCAGACTTTATAATAATACCCATGTTACTGCGCAACAGGATATGGGGGCAGTTTGATATGGCAGAATTTTGAATGGTGATCTGTCGATAGTGTCGGGGTGGCGTATACTGGCAGACGATATCGTTTCCTTGGTCACTGAGGTGTCTGCGCTTATGTCGAAGTCCAAGACTTTTCAGCAAGCTTCGCGACCGAACAAAATAGAAAGACAATTCACACTCCAAGTAGCAATCCTACTGGACCGTTTTGAAGCAATGCTCGGTTCAACACCTAAAGATTTTGACCCTCGACGGCAAGGGTAGCCGGGCTGAACCAATACATACGTCTTCAGTTCAGGGACAAGCAGTCAGTTTATAGAGCAACGCAAAACCATACTGCCAGTGGGACCACCTGCGGTATTACCCGTGGCTGTAAGGTGGTCAAATCCCTCCTTTGCGTGTTTTATGTCTGACAAAACTGGCGTCATCCGTGGCTGTAAGGTGGTCAAACTCCTTTGCGTGTTTTATGTCTGACAAAACTGGCGTCACCCGTGGCTGTAATGTGGTCAAATCCCTCCTTTGCGTGTTTTATGTCTGACAAAACTGGCGTCACCCGTGGCTGTAAGGTGGTCAAATCCCTCCTTTGCGTGTTTTATGTCTGACAAAACTGGCGTCACCTGTGGCTGTAAGGTGGTAAAATCCCTCCTTTGCGTGTTTTATGTCTGACAAAACTGGCGTCACCCGTGGCTGTAAGGCGGTAAAATCCCTCCTTTGCGTGTTTTATGTCTGTCTCGACTTCTCGCTGAACAGTAAGCACGTAACGAACATGCTGCTCTTATTCATGCCCCTTGGAACTTACATGCTTACACATGCAAAATAGTCTGCAACCCAATTATGCGGAGCGAAGTTTGAGACATTTGAACAAATTTAAGTGCTCTACAGGTGTATCGCATGCGATATCCCTGAGCGGGGCGAGTTTACACCTGGATATCGGTTCATCGGTTATTGCTATCTAATATTGGTGGTAAACACTACATGATAGGTACCAAAACAGACCGCGATGCGGTTACACCAACGCCTACAATATTGCAGTAACCAATTCGTATCGCCAGTTGAGCGGTCGGGATGACGCAAAAAAGGCGCATCCATCTGAAAACTGACTGTCCACTGCCCAGCCATGACCGGACAAGGTGCTCGTTCCGCTTAGCCGCCCCGGTAGTTGAAACTTGAAAGCCAAAGTACCCGAGGAATCGTTCCTACGCACTATGCAGTAGGTAATATCCAGGTAGTAATGCATGTGGGTCATATTATAATATTATACGTGCGGAGGCTGCATTATGAGTATGCTGCTTTTTTAAATTGTGTTTCATTTACTTTATTTGAGCTTGACGACTTTGGATTTGATATTTGATATTCTGGATTTGTAATTCAAATTTACTTTTTTATAATATACTTACCTTACGTTAATTTCAAATTAAATTTGACTGATTTAAGTTTGAAGTTGACATATTTTACCTTGCACTTTACTTGTTTTACTTGTAATTTAGCACAGCCCATTCAGACATTCAGAATATACACCCATCATCGCAGTTGGTCTAATTGTAGACCTTCAATTCTGAGGACGACCCGGAACTGATTGGAAGAACATTGGCGAGTTAACCTTGAAGAAGCTTGTCCCTACACTTCCGGCTCTTAAATCCTCAAACCTAGGTGGATATTTGTTAGTCAAGGACAATTACACCTGCACTGCGCTGGGCGGGGCACATGGCAAATGGCAATGCTTCAGTTACCTGTGCCATAATTTGCTTTTGTTTGTATTAATTAAACGCGAAGTTGAAGTGATGTACAAGTAATTTAAAATCATAATTAATTAGAAGTAAACAGAATATCTCTGCATATTCTGTTTTCGAATACAACACTGATGGATTAATTATCACAGGAAAAGCTGCATTTACTTTAACGTTAGAGCAGCATCATTATTTGTTGTCAAGTCTTTGGCAACCTCTCACTTCTCTTACACCCATACCCTGTACTCATTGCATCATGACATAAAGTACACTTCTGTATGGAGATGGTCAAGATTCACGCGTCGCGTTTCCTGCTTTTCAGAGTCTCGATGTAATCATTAGTTTTAATGTCATCTCACACGTGCACTGACTTCCCTGGTGGTCCGACGACTAACTACGAATGGTTCACTTAATGTGATCGAGCAGTGACTCCTGACTTACTCAGGACATGATCGAGCAGTGACTGCTGACTTACTCAGGACACCTCTCAAAGTTCACTAGGACTCTCAAGTTCACTAGGACTCTCAAGTTCACTAGGACTCTCAAGTTCACTAGGACTCTCAAGTCCACTAGGACTCTCAAGTTCACTAGGACTCTCAAGTCCACTAGGACTCTCAAGTTCACTAGGACTCTCAAGTTCACTAGGACTCTCAAGTTCACTCAAAATGTATACTCAGAACCCTTAACCCAGAATACCCAGAACCACTGCTGACGACCAAAGTTGACAGTCCCCCGGCTACAGCTGACGGGATAGCCTGCCGTGGGCTCCAGTAGCCTGCAGTGGGCTCCAGTAGCCTGCCGTAGGCTCCAATAGCCTGCCGTGGGCTCCAGTAGCCTGCCGTGGGCCCCAGTAGCCTGCCGTGGGCTCCAGTAGCCTGCCGTGGGCTCCAGTAGCCTGCCGTAGGATCCAGTAGCCTGCCGTAGGCTCCAGTAGCCTGCCGTGGGCTCCAGTAGCCTGCCGTGGACTCCAGTAGCCTGCCGTGGGCTCCAGTAGCCTGCCGTGGGCTCCAGTAGCCTCCCATGGGCTTCAGTAGCCTGCCATAGGCTCCAGTAGCCTGCCATATGCTCCAGTAGCCTGCCGTGGGCTCCAGTAGCCTCCCGTGGGCTCTAGTAGCCTCCCGTGGGCTCCAGTAGCCTCCCGTGGGTTCCAGTAGCCTCCCGTGGGCTACTGGACGCCGAGGTCCAGGGCCCAGGCCGGGTTCTGAGCGACGCGACTACGACACTTCCTATGGTGACAACGCGGATGGCGTCGGTGGCGCGGAATGTGCGCAGCAAGTGCGCAGCAGCGACGCAGCCGGTGGTGGTGGCGTGGCGGACATGGCCGGGAGCAGCGATCAGGCCTCAAAGCGGCCTTCTCGGCTCCGCCGCCCGCCGAGTGCCGAGGCTCGGACCGGTCAGCGGCTATCTCGATCGTGCGCGGCTCTTAAAACATTCATTTATGGTCCATTGGCCCGGACAGGGACGATAGGATCAGAGCGGCAGGGCTGACGGTCGCCCCCGCCTCCGCCGTCCGCCTCCGCCGTCCGCCTCCGCCGCCACCGTCCGCCTCCGCCTCCGCAGCCAGCTCGCCGAACTGGGAGAAAGCCGGCTATCGCGCCATAGTCGACTGCCTGATGCCTCGACCACAGCCGTCCGCCTTATCCCTCGGCTGCCCACCTATTGTGTTGAAGGAAATCCGTCACTTTTATGATGGGGTTTTACACTGAGATAGCAGTTTTGAAGGACATGTCGAGAAATCACCTATACGGCATACTCCGTTTGGTTGCAAGAACTCTCCTGACGAATATACTTGATGTTTTATCCTGAAATTTGGTTCGTTGTCGAAAGTTTTGGCTCTGTCGGAAAGATTCATATGGTAGCATGCGTTAAAAGCAGTGTCACTGGACCGGCGAGCGATCACTTCGCCATTGACAATATTATGCTATAATAGTTATGTAAACAATTATAGGATAATCATTGCATTTGTACTTACTACTTTATTTTTTTAACTTAAGTTCCGAGTCGCTTACATCTTGTTTCGAATCACACAATGTCATAGTCACTCGTAACAACATGCGCCACTTTTGAAATCCGCGCCACTTCTCGCAATCTATACTGAATATGCGAGCCTATGTTTTCGAAATATATTGCCTTTGAAAGACTGCTTTTTGGGGGTATATCTCAATAATTTAGCCAAACCAATGCCATATTCAACATTTTCAAATACGAACACTCCTTATTATCACATTCACAGTGATTTGGCAAACTGACTGGTTTCCTTTAAAGAGAAATAAAGACCTTTTGATATTTTTTTCTCAACAAATTCTTAGGTTACGGTTATGGTATATAAATTATGTGATATAAATTTAAGAATTAAATACAATTATTCCCTTATTCAAAGTTGGAAGTTTGGCCAAAATTAAAAAGCAAGTACATATACTTCTTTCGGAGTTCATGGTCGGTGTTTTCCCTTAATTATTGGAATCCGACATATCTGGCGGTTTTGTATCAATCTGTTCAACGTTGAATACCTACCTCTCGTTGAATTACCTCTCAACAAATCGCATACACTAAATACGTCGTCGTAGGTGGCCAAGTTAATCCGCCGAATGCATCACGGTTTTCTGAAATGTTTATTGATTGATTATGGGAAAACGGTTCAGATAAATGTTTCATGTGTGCATTGTAATGTATTGAATACCTGTATGTTGAAAATTCATGTGGAAAACATCCAATGTATTTTTTAAGGGAATGTTACACCTTTGTATTGGTTTTGAACTGAGATAGCCATTATCTTTGGCCGTTATTGAAATGTCGAAAATACTAAGGTCATTTTCCCCAAAACTTTGCCGTTTTTAAGCAATTTAATTTCCCATTTGCAAAATAGGGTCTAGGCTAGTTAGTGCCGCCGCTGATTGGCTGACGGCCACATTGTCAGGCAATCTCACTCTGTCAGCCAATCAGCGGCAGTCTATAGCTCAATAATGACGTCATCATCCCAAATTTAAAACCTTAATTTGCATAAAGTTCAACTTAATTAATTTGTTAAGTTTCAAGACTTCGAGATAAAAATATCTCCATCGTTTTTAGCAGCACTGACTTCATATTTTCGACTACAACCAGCGTATAGTTGACAACTTTCAGAAAGGTGAAACATTCCCCTTTAATAAATTAATTGAGAACACTAAATAGATCGCCGTCCGGAGCCAAGCTAAATTGCCGATTTCAATGCACTTTTTTCAAATGCTTGTTGATTGTTCGTAAAAGTTTGGCCCAAATTCGCAAAATAGAGCGCAGGAAACATATTACATACCTTCATGATAAATAACAATGCGTAGGCAGGCTATTTTGGCTCGGGCAGCGAATTCGTTACCGAGTACTTGCTGAGTACCGACGTTATAAGCGTGGATCGCTTATCACTTTAACTTTAAATATCTTTCGGTAGGAATCTTTATATGCAAAATGTGATCAATTACAATATATTTTGGTCTCGTCCTGTCCATTTAAAGTAATAACTCATTTTTGTGTAGGAAAAGGTCATTATTTCCCTAAGGGTGAAAGGCACACAGCGAGCGGTCAAGCCTAGGCCAGTACTAAACTAATTTCAAGCAGATGTCTGTACTGATACTGAGCGAGGAAAATAATGACGAAGATATTCCAACCAACTGCTGCATCTTGAAAGATCCAGACTGCTTAGATGATATACCGGCGTGAGTTTATTCAGTTACAAATTATGCCATTATAGCAAATTTGTAATCCGGGAGCATCAGGGAGATTTGTAAATGGCCACGCGCGGTGGGCGCGTTGGTAATCACGGTGTAACTTCAGAGTTCCACTCCTCCCTGCTTCAGGTGAGACTGGTAATCACGGTGTAACTTCAGAGTTCCACTCCTCCCTGCTTCAGGTGAGACTGATAAGCACGGTGTAACTTCAGAGTTCCACTCCTCCCTGCTTCAGGTGAGACTGGTAATCACGGTTGTAACTTCAGAGTACCACTCCGCCCTGCTTCAGGTGAGACTGATAAGCACGGTGTAACTTCAGAGTACCACTCCTCCCTGCTTCAGGTGAGACTGGTGAGCACGGTGTAACTTCAGAGTACCACTCCGCCCTGCTTCAGGTGAGACTGAATAGCACGGTGTAACTTCAGAACACCACTCCTCCTGCTTCAGGTGAGACTGGTAATCACGGTGTAACTTCAGAGCACCACTCGCCCTGCTTCAGGTGAGACTGGTAAGCAACGGTGTAACTTCAGAGTTTCCACTCCTCCCTGCTTCAGGTGATACTGGTAAGTACGGTGTAACTTCAGAGTGCCACTCCTCCTGCTTCAGGTGAGACTGGTAAGTACGGTGTAACTTCAGAGTACCACTTCTCCCTGCTTCAGGTGAGACTGACAAGCACGGTGTAACTTCAGAGTTCCACTCCTCCCTGCTTCAGGTGTGACTGGTAAGCACGATGTAACTTCAGAGTACCACTCCTCCCTGCTTCAGGTGAGGACTCTTGGCTTGGGGTCTGAAGAAGGCACTGGGAGCTTAAGTGGAGCACATAAATCCTCAAATACACACCGAGATGACCAAATGTTGAGCCTATACGTGTGTCCAGCTTGAGAAGACAGCCTTGTGGGCCACAATGTCGGGTCGTTGCGTCGGTGGCGCAGTGGCGTGACAACCGATAACAAATACGGCGCAGGTGCGACTAATTGGGAGTCAGTCACAAAGACTGCCGCGGGACAGTCGGCGACGACTGGTTCTG